>MNPL01004778.1:12326-33248 GCA_002081605.1 Tropilaelaps mercedesae
CCGTTGCACATCTACAGTCGTATAAAGTCCCTTTCATGAAACAGTTCGATAGCGACACTATGGATGTTAGATGTTGGATAATCGTCAACCCTGAACAAGTTTTTGTCACGGAAAACGCCCTTGCTACTATGACAAGACTAAAACTGTAGCAGACATGTGATCGTTCATTGTTTCGACTATGATTACCAGCCTGTCGTTTGTACCTGTATAGATACAAACGACAGTTCATGTTTAAACAAACCGAACTTGGTGAGATGCAATGATCGCATGCAAACTTTCAGTTCGTGTCTTAAAATTTTAACAAAGTCAGCTATATATGTTACAGCCTGACCCGTTACCGACAAACATGTCAGAGGCAGACACGTTACAGTTCTCAAAGCAAATTGAGTGTATATCGCTTGAACGGCATACATTTATTTGAAGTACATATTCACTACGCGTTGCTTCGTCTCGACAATGTCCAATGTAATAAACATTAACATATTATTCTCCACTCGCCCGTTAAGTCACAGCACAGCCGCGTAGTAGAATATTCCTCTAGGACGCAAGCGACATTTTGGTCGTGTTAAATAGCGCTAAATTCAACTTTCCCACTCCAGCCATCGCTGCTGGTAAGGTGTTTCAGACGAGATTGATGTTCCCCGCTGAAGACCACTTCACCTCTTGTAATGCAGAACCCGATCTATTTTAAGCGACAAGAAGCAGAACACAACGACGGCATAGGCGAATTGCTCTCGATGGCCGACTACAGAAAGCGAATTGCGCTTCTCATCTGGGCGAGGCGGACGCGGAAGCTTGCATCCTCAACGACACGGCGGGATCCGGCCGAGTCTAAACGACCTCCTCCGAAAGCCCTAAGAAACCTATCCGACGTTTGTCGCTTTTTCTGCTGAAAGCGCGCATCGTTCGGTCGGTCAACTGATCCGCAGCGGCCATTATGAGCTGGAAACAGAGAGGGTCCTCGAGGAGTAAAGTATCTACGTTAGAGTTTGCTGGTCTCTGAATTTCGGATATACTCGGAGGCGACGATTCTATGGCGCACGCCATCGCCAACAGAGCTCACCCCTCACAGAGGGTCACCCCGTGCCGTTTCGCCGCACGAATAGAAAGCAGAAGATCGGGTTTCGGATAGCAGATAACTTTTCTTCCATAGCGGCGTAATTAAATAGCCAAACGATCAAATTGTTGATGCTAATAAATAGACGATTTGGGCTATGCCGGGGAAACTTATATGATAGAGAACAGTACTAATACTTATTCAGTATGTTAAGGCTCTTTGGGGCAAATTTGAAAAATGTTGTATACTCGATAAACGAACGCGGTTCTAGTTAGTTAATTAAATGCTGCTTTTCATTCACGGAACGAGCCTTTGCTACGGCCATGTTAAGTAATGCATACATCAACTTATAAAAATTCCCGTCCGTAAAGCTCTCATACAGTATTATGAAAGACAACGACGAGTCTAGCGTTACTAAAAGTTTTCAGATCAAAACAAAAACCATCCGCCCGCATACGGTTTCAGTCGGAATTGCATGGGATGAATTTCAAGCTTTAGTAAGCGCAGGAAGATGTGTTGATACTCTACACAAACTCTGCAACGTACATTTCTCTCATTCATCTTTTTTCTCAAAAACTAGCGATTACACCGTCTAATTTGCATGATCCTATATTGGCACCTACGTTTAAGGAAAAGTATGTGAAAGCGCGACGCCGAGCAGTTATATTAAAACAAAACTGAATTCGGCAACAAAATGTCCTGTTTCCAGTCTTTTCTTGTAACACCCCTGAGGCAAGAAGACAGAAAAATTGACAAGTATTACTAAACAAAAGAAGAAGCAAACTATATCTGAGATAAAGCTAATTTTTCGCAAACGATTGGGACGGTTAAAGGTTACCATGCTATAGTATTCGAGGCCATTTAGAATCGAACATGATTCGCTAAGGAAGGAAAACTAAAAAGAGGGGTTGATCAAAACACGTTAATTTACCGTGCTTCGAACCTTCTACTATGTTTTAGTGGTGTTCTTAGTCTTCGTCCAGTAATGTCGATTTCTCAACGAATATGTGCTTTATCGCATTTATACCAGTCCTATATAGCAGCTCACTCAGAGAGGATTTTATTCAAAAGATTTAATTTTGATCTTAGAATGACGATAATCTGAATTTACGATATTATACGGAGGATTGATTTAAGTGTCATCTGTGCACCCATACACCTGTCCAGCAATATCGGCTGTGCAATCACATTAAACGGTTAGCCATGAGTTCGATTGTAATATAATCTCCATGTTCAAATGTTTCCACACATTTTCTCCTCCTCCGCAGCATTTTTTCAGAGTCTATGGGGATTTCAATCTAAACGAGGGTCAGCTACACGCCAAATTTCTTCCAACATCGGGGAGACTGGCGAAGGGTCAACATCGTTGTCCCTTTAAAATGTGCATCGACCGCGAGTTTTCAAAATTTCTGGCCACTCGATCATTCCTTGGGGAAATCGATTGCACTAAAAAGCGTCCTCGTAGCAAAACCATCTTGGCTTAATTCACCTGTCGTGCAGGTCGACTTCGCACAAAAGTCAAAGGACAAAACGGAGGTGTGCTATTGGTAGAGAGGGCCGTATTAGGCGAATAAAATTCGAACGAAGAAATCGTTTCAGGGGGTCTATTTTCCATCGATCAACCTAATATATCATTTCTCGTTTCATTAACTCCATACGTAGGATTGAGATGGTATGCGAGAACGGCGGGGCTTCTGTGCAGCGGCGAAACTGTCTTCCGCAGGTTTGTTAGATTCATTAGCGCAAGCGCCAAAGTAGCAGAAGACAGAGGAAAAGGTCTATCGATACTTACAATATGCGTTTCTGAGTGTCCATTATGGCCCCTGATTATGACCTTTATGCCGCTATTTGTTAAAGTTACTGTGGTAGCGAGAAACTGTACCAACCTAGATTGCGGCCAAGGTACACGCCGGTTGGTGTTAGCTGAACAGGGGCGATGTCTCCATCACATGAAGTGACCTGGCGAATAAATATCACTTGCACGCATGGTATCTCGTTGAGGGAAGAAGCTGAATGCTTGGCTATATATAACGCGCGAAACAGTGTATGCGTAATTTATATGGCTAAAGTACAGGACTGTGTAGGAAGACACTGAAATTAATATGATCAATACGCACCATTGAAAAATAACGTGTTAGGTACAGAGGAGATGCGTAGCGTCCTATGCTGGCGTGATCACGTCTTGTCCATGGAGTATATCCCTGTTCTTTGCGATAAAGGTACATAAATGTGCTTCGACGCAGATGCGTTCGTGCTCAGGCTGTGCTGTAGGTAGGCTAATTATAGCACCACACCGATGGCTGAAACACTCAAAGAATTAAATTCTATTAATCAAATCCATGCACGTCGGTAGGCGAACTTCCACTCGCGTTATATCACATTATCAATTGTTAAGTGTGCAGTGCGGCGTTCTTTTCAGAATACATTTAAAACTTAGGTCCTTTAGAAACCCTCCAGGGTTTAAGCTTGAAGCTGCTTTCAGATTACCTTCAGAGCTGGAAGTCAACAACAGCAGCCAAAAAAAAGTTCACTCGCTCAAGGTGCACTCGCTACCATAAATTGTAGCAGCCCTGACCGTGACTTCATGGCATACCTTGTTCGTTATCAAACGTGCCTCATTACAAACATGCCTATGGAGCTTAGACCAAGGTCGGCGAATTGGAAGCTATATATCATAACAGTATACTTCATCTCAACTCAGATCTAGCTTGGATCCTACGAAGCTTCAAGCTGGAAATAAAAGGATAAATTGTACAGTAAACCAAGCCACACAGTGTGACAGGTGACTGAAAGAATAATGTTCTCACATTTTGACACTTGCGTGCGTGCGTAGGATATGACCTATGTGCTTGGATTCCTCCAGAGCGCCCATGACAACGAGGGCCCTCAGTAATTCCTAGAATTTGTCCGTAGTCTGCGTGAAGTGGGTCAAATACTATCTCAAAAACCTTTCCTTCACGTTGTTGGTCAAAGGTCACATAACCGCCCTTAATATCCATTTCAAGGATATTGCAGCAAAAGATTCTATTTTCCCCTTTGACGACCCATCACAATAAAATGAACCCCCTACCGACGTAGTAATAAACAACCATACGGTTCTCTCTAATCGTAAAGAGAGCCACCAGAAGGGCAGAGTTCTACTAAGGGGTGATTTCACCCTGAGGGCCCTACACACTTGAGGTCCAGAATGTTACCGTGTTCGCTGATGCGCGTCAACGTATTTCCTTCATTTCAAAAGGAAAAAAGAAAGCGAGACCCCCTGTCAGAGGTCGGCACCTCTTCAAGTGTTCCGTCGGAGTCCATAAGCTTGCGGAGAGACTACAAAACTCCTACGGCTTTAATATAGTGCGGTGTAATTCGAACCCGAGGTTAAGTCCCATGAAGTCGATTCCGGACGGATCACTTGCATCTCCATCCTTCTGCTTCACACACTTAGTATAATAATGGACGCCCGAATCGGATATATGCAGCGGAGTTGCATCAGCTGCTTAAGGTGGAATACGTGGTCTCATCTTCGTAAACTGCCTGTTATCGAAAATAAGTAGTTTTGTCGGCAAGGTTGACTAAGTTTGCATACGGAAGCAGTCAAGGCGTGATCGCTTCAGAGGCCAAACACAAATTTCATTTTCGTTTTATGTCAGTGGTATGGACCTTAGGTGCAATTAAATTGAATTTTTTATTTTGCATCGTATACTAAGTGGCAGAAAATTCAAAACCACATGTCTAGCCCATAGTAGTGTAGTCTACGATAGTTTTGCATTATTAAAACAAACTCAATTGTTTCGTCGGAAAATTTGCATCGCAGTTTCATCCCCAAAAACATTTTGCTATAGCCTCACCATACCGGTGACACCTGAAAGACTAACTTTAGCACACGAGGTGAAGGTTTTGGACAAGGACTAATTATATCGACGAGACCGAGAGCTCTTTGCAGGGCTGTCAGCTTTATCCCGAGCTGTTCCGACCACCGGACAAACGAGTCATCTAAAGACGGAGATGAAATGCAGTCGCACCTAGGGGACAAGGTTTCTAGCAAGATGGAACATTGTACAATTCTGCTTGACTGCGCACTTTGAGTTCCTCGGAAATGCGGCTCGCGTACGTCCACCTGTTTCTTCCATTTTGATAGAGTGCACTAGAATATCGTCGTTTTATCGACTCGACCAATCGTTTATTTTAACAACCGACATCGATACGGCACGACATTAATAGCGATACTGTGCTCGCGTGACCGTAGACACGCGTGAGTCTATCGAAGATATGCGTAGTTGCTTCAGTGTGGTTTGCTTGAATAACAAGCTGGACATTTTTACTGTGCAGATCGAATGTTATCGATGTTTTGCTTACATGAAAACCCATGCCTACTGCATTTTGTAAATGTGTGTGCAGCCGTATATGATGGCGAAAAACCAACATGCCCTCTTTTGTACGGTATAAAATTATATGGTGGTAGTTCGTTTTCCTTTACCGAATAAAAAATTTATTGTGGCGTATGGCAAACGACCAAAATCTGGGTTGTAGCTTTCGTACTGCAGAAGTAAGCTCATACTTGTCGTTTGTATTGCGTTGGTGGCATATGGACATATAATACAAGAGATTTGGCCAAAACTGTCGAAAAGTTTTATATCACATTACATGCAAAGCGGCTACCTTACAGTTGTAGGGTATTTGGTCTCCATCACCGTTTCGTCCCTACCAGTGGCTGCACTTCCGTTTTGCTTGTATAAGCAACGCGTTTTTATTGCATTTCCCTTCTAATCGCGAAGGTTCCATTAATACTGAGCATGTAATACCCTTTTCCCATTGTAGGCCGCCAAATGGTACGAATTGACCATCGTTAACCCTCTGAGCAAAAAGTCAGCTGCGAAAAACACCACCAAGAGATCCACACCGCCAGAAAAAAACCCAGGCGTCTCCTGTTCACCTCTACGCTTCTCTCGATCAACCTGTACCGCCCGCTAGCCTCGCAGGTATACCCAGATGGGAGCAAGGACACATTGGAATACGAAAGGAGACATAAAAAAGCGAAATTGTCCAACAAACCGACTTGTCGTGAACTCAGTCTTCCAAGCCCTAGAACCATTCGACATTTTAGTCAAATGCTTTTTTATCGCTGAGGCACCTGGAACCACTCATCTCTGGTGGAACCGCGATCCTAACTATCCCTCACGTTCACCGCGGCGATCACCGTCTCTGAAACCGACTCTCCGGGTTTGGTTATTCTATCGAATTTTACGACAATCTGACAACACCGCCGCAATAGACAACACAGGCCTCCGGGCCCGGCACTCCAGACAAATGTACGGCAACCTGGACAAGATCAGGTCGACAAGGTAAAAGTGCAAAGGAACCCATAGGTTGAGGCCATACTGGTCCTGGCTTTCTTTTCTCTCCGTTGTAGTCTGATTGCCATTTCCATCGTTTCATATATGAATGTCGTTTCGAAAACAAGTTGGTTCAGTTACCTCTTGATGCTGGCGCACTGAGATAGACATAGGCGATGTAGGACGCAAAATCTGTTTTCTGCCATATATTGTCTTACGTTACCCCACGCGGTCATGAAGCGCTGCCATGAGTAGACTCCGTCGTTCTACATCGCCCTAAGCCTGAGCCATCACCTTGCACAGGTTGCACGCATTTACGTCGGATATTGAAAATGTTAATTGGAGAAACGTGGTGGACCATAGTGCTTACATTACCGTGAGCACTCCATCGCTTATAAACAGGCTGGCATCCGCCGCAAAGCGCTCATTCGTCATTTTGGAATGTTGCACAGCGCTTTTTTCTGCCGTCTGAAAACCTGTACGTCGAGATCACAAAACGCCATGCACTCAAGCCCTAAACGACAATTTTTGATGGGCGTTCTGACATTATGAAGATTATACAAGACTGGACGACAGTTGTACGCAGAGCGTGGAGAAGGGTAACACCCGTTACACACGTCAACTTTGATAGGAGCCCCTTTAATCAGGAAAGTTAATCCATTTGTGCATCGTCAAGTTCTTATGAGTTGTCTCACATGACGGTTCGTCATTTGAATGTGACAGAGGGCATATAGCCAAGCAGAACGTCGCTTCACGAGATAGGACACGCACGAGCCAGTGGTAAATGTTGCTAAAATATCTTAACAGACTTACAAGGTCAGGCAATAGCGCGTACGTAACCAAGTGGAACCTGATGGTGTGGCCAGGTTCCGGCCAATAACAAAAATTTGCTTATAGACTGTCAACGGCTCCTCAAGCCGAATATTTCAACGCGGTCTTTTATATCGACATTTATGTCACATGAGCCAAATAAGGCTGTTGGGTGCAATTGTACTTTTATCTGTTTTACGGGGTGTGGCCTTTTCCTCCACCTCTCACACCAGTTTTCTTAGGAGACCGGCGGCCATAGTCCTACTTTATGTAACTTTTGACTTAATGTGCTCGCGTATACACACGTTGGTCTAGAGGACTCCACTATCCCTGACCTCAGCGCCCACATTTGTTGGGATTCTGCTGCAGGGAAGGCAATCCAGCGTTAGACCAGTTGAGTGAGCATTGGTACACGGAACACAGACTCAGTCCAAAGGTGCCGCTGAAGAACAAAGTCTGAAAGAATTCGGAATTCTTGGATCGGATATAAATAACGAAATGTGACTCGGTCATCGGGGAGAGCCGGGAGCGAAAAACTTCAAACGAATCAGTTAAGCCTGACTTCCAATTTTGTTGCTGGTAACAACAACTTTACCCAAATCTCCCGAACCGTTGTTAAGAGGCGTAGGTCGAGGAGAGAGAAAGTGAGAGAGAGATAACCCTGCAACACTCAAGTACATCTCATGTTATAACAAAGTAACGTACAAGATGAACGTCGGTAACCATTGAAAACGGTGCGACACTAATTTTAACTGGGTTTTAAAGGTAGCTACTGTAATTGTAAAATTAGACTTTGCTATTATTTGTACAGTTTCCGATATTTTCAGTGGTGTTCAGTGGTTTCAGTGGTGGTTTCAGGTGGTTTCTAAATCTATTGCTAATACGCTCACAAGATGAACTCTAACAAATGTTGGTCAGAACACTTTTAAGGGATTTTAGCAAACATTGATCAAATTTTGTCTTTTAATGATGGGCAGTTTTAGAGTTCTTTGACAGTTTTTTGACAAACAAAGCTTATGCACACCCTGAGTCCACAACAAGGCATTTGCCTGATTATTGTGTCGGACTCACGTGAAGGTATGTTTATACTACTAAAACCTATGCCACACACATCTTAATCCTTCGACCCAGATTTTCATTTAATCGTGTTAGGGGTCGAAGATTCGTGAAGTGCAAACGGTTTGGCCGCTCGAAGGCCAGCCGCTTGGCGCAGCGCGTTCGCAGATTTTTTTGAGAAAATGCTTTCATTCCTGTGCCATTCGTTCCAAGCGGCGGCCGCTTAGATCGCTGCTGCTCGCAGTAGAAATGCTCGTATTTGAGCACGACCTTTTTACATGCCTTATCTTCCCAACGGTGGTCGAAAACCACTTTTGGTGTGTTTCCTCCGAAACAGAGTTCTCATCGCTTAATCACCCTGAATTGGAAAAGCAACTTTTAAGATTTATCGGAGGTCTACGAGCAGTGTGTGTTGCATTTGCCTTTAGGAACATCTGAATCGCTTGACCTGAAAGTTCTTCGATGAGGAATATGCCTGAAAGGACCTCATCTGTCGATCATATCAGCCTACCTATATCTATTTAGTAGAAACGAGGTCAGGAAGAAGTTTACTAATAAAATGGAGAACATACTATTCACATCGTTTGCAAGGTCAAATTGCCTGAGAGGCATCTTTATAGAACATTATGGGTTGTTATCGCTCAACCACTTCAAGCAATTTGTATATGTAGTCGAATCCTGCACGAGCTCAGAATCGGTTTGACCCAGGCCAAAACACACACAATTTATCTTATTGGCCTGCACTATAAAAGACTGTCACTCGGTGGGGAATGTAGTCCGACACCAATATTTCTGCAGCGAACGTTTCCCGCTCCCAAAACGATGTGTCGCTTGTCAGCATCAACGGACGATTCTCGTTTGTACCCGTCTCGTGAACGGAAACTATGTACTTTGTTACGGCTTGGGTTTTCGCGAAGGTCTCAAAAGGTCGCGAAGGTCGTGGACGTCCTTGCATCATCCTTGCCCAACCTCTTGTATTTCGACAAAAAAAGAAACAATAAAATTGTGGTGATCTAGATTTCCTTGAACTAATAGGTTAATTTGAGCAAGAACGTCAATGGATAAATGAAACGCAGTTATAATGGCCACAAGTGCACTACTCTCGCGACCGTAGCCGCCCAGTGGGCCATGTCTGTCGCCACAATTTAAGCGAGTGCTTTGGCGAAACAGCGAGGACTGTCTAACCATCTGTGCATACGCATTCGTCAAGTGAATAAAGCTATATTCATTTTGCGTAACGATACGAACTGCAAGCGAGTTTTCAGCACGTAAGCCGCCAACCCATAATGGTCTTGCAGGCGAAACAACATGAATGGGTTTGCTCGTACACACGCCTACGCATGTGCATTCGGATGAATACATCATGTAAACAACAAAGTGAGAGCTTAGTAAATCTAGACAGAAGAGAGAGAGATAAACAGAGGGGGAGGAAGGGAGATGGCCCCGAAAATATCAAGTGATTCGAGATAGAAAAATCGAGATTTGACCCTGATGCGGACACGTTAAATATCTGTATGCAAATATGCCTAACTAACGTATCCTATCCAAGCTATGATGAATTAAGCCAACATCATGGCTAAATGATGACAGTGCAGGACGGATGATTGGAACAAGATCGGACGTCATCAACTATCCGGCATGAGTGCAATAACGGCATCTGTCTTTGACGAGATCCAGAAATATGCATTCACCGAAAGGCGCGCCTCTAAGAGGAGGCCACACTAAAGGCGATGCTTGTCAAGGAAATTCGCAAGTTCAGTTCGCGATTCTTGTTGAACAAGAAACAACAAAAGGATTTCTTCTCGTTCTTTTACAGCCAAGCCAACTTGCAATATAATCGTGCTTCGTCTAACGAACCGGGGCCTGCACGGGACAGCTAAGGCGTGCGTGGTATGTTGGCACAACGGAGTTTGAAAAGGGATCACGAAGCCCACGGCCTGACATGTCCATTAGTCCTCGAACGTTCTAACCTGTAGATGGTGCAACGCTTGTGTGGCCGAAGGAATTGGCGGCGGAACAACCCGACTGCTTTTGCTGGTGCATCTGGGGAGAAGAAACAGCACGTTAGGACGGAAATGTAGCAATTGTTTTGGGGCCGGTGTACCGTTTTAAACGGTAGAAATATCATAAAAGGTGTTGGAAACTTAGAGGTGTCGAACATGTGATGAAATATGCTTTCTGTTGAGGAGAATGGAAGGGGTCTTTTGAAAACAGCGCGAAATGGCCCAGAGCAAGTGGATCGCCAAGTGGAAACTTGTAAATAGTATATTGTGGCGTCTCTCCAGCTAAACAAAAATAGAATCGTGGAAATAGGCCTGATTGGTTGGAGGGGTTGGTTTGCCTCTTTTAAGGCTTTGGTCCAAACAGCTTATACGAGTCACTAACTATGACGCCAGATTGACTCCCCGTCAAACCACAGCAGAAATTCTAATCGTACCCCGAAAGTGACTTGATGCGTTCATCTATGTACTTCTGCTTTCCGAGATCTCCGTCAGTTTTTACGCGCTGCTCGTGGAGAGAGCTTTTCGGTCGTTTTTCCAAATCGTCATTGCCAAGCGTGTTATAATGTGGCTTTCAAACATTGCAAATTGTACATCTGAGACTCGTATCCAACGAACTAGGGTGTCGGCGAGATCGAGGCAGTGTTTTACGAGATTTTTGCGGCAAACTATCACTACTACGATCGTTATGAGCTGAGTCTTAAAACTGCAACCAGAAGAACTTTACCAACACGTAACGTGTGCCTTGTTCCTATATGCCAAAGTTTTAAGGGCAAACGTGTAAAATGTACATGTTGCGCGCCTTCCATCCATATAGCACATAGTAAAGAGGATATATATTCTAATATAAAGGGAGCTTTAGGACGAAACTGTGTGGACAGACAATCGGTTGCGGATCGGAATTCTGCACGCAATTTACGCACATTTTCCGCCACCCTGTATCACTTCGCGTCTATTGCAAGTTTTATTATACAGCGCTAGTCGGCCAGGGCAAATTCTTCTGACAGAGGTCATCGTAGGAGAGTGGTACTGTGTTTTCATGATTGGCTACAATAGACGGTCGCATTACGCATTTTAGTGAAGGGGTGTAGCCGGACCGTGGTAGTTTGTCGCCACATTATAAAACTTTATGCCTTCGTCCGCACCTCTTAATATTCAACCTGCTACAATTCCCGAAATGTTGGCCCATCTGAAACCGAAATTAAGCCTATGTTATCTGGGCTTACTTGGCAAGCTTCTGCAGCATTTGACAAACACATAAACGTGCTTCTAAAAAAAAGCCGTACCCTCTCTATGTTGGCCACGTTGTAGCGACAGCTATACACGTAAGAGCTGACCAGAAAAAAGTAAATATCGTTATGACGGCGTTGCTGGCACTGTTGAACTAACGTTACTTGGACATCTATGAATAAAAACTTACTTCGGTAAGGAAGACAAAATAGCTCCCTTCACTACGCCTATTCGCATCAATACTAAACAAAGCTGGCCACGGAGGTGTCAAAGGCTTTCTTCCTCACTGTATCTTACGCGGTAGCGGTTGGCTTTTTTGCATTTCCCTCCTATATTTCCATCCAAGAGGCGAGGGCCAGCCGTGTGAAGTCGAGCGGCTGAAATACCAAAACCCAGACCTGAGTGAAAGTAGACGCAGATATGTCTATGCACTTCGTGGTGATGGATCATACGGACTACAGCTGCTCCCGTTTGGTCACTGCATTGGTTTGAGGATTTCATAGAGCTTTACTTGTCAGCTTGTGCGCCTGTTAAGCACATAAGCTGTAGCCACTTCTTCTCAAACATTGATGGATATCTTGTATCACACTTAACCTCTACGTGCCTTTGGTCAACCGCACCCGGCATCCGAATCACTAACTTCCGCATATTCGGCTCGTTATTTATACGAAAACTTTAACACTATTGCTTAGTGTAGGATTTGTCAGGAAAAACCCGAGCATAAACCTACTTCGTGTATAGATTCTTCAGTTTAAAAAGAAGTCGATTCAGTGGATATTCTTGAAGTTTACCTTTTAGGGTTACACGTCTATATATACACTATACAATAAGTTTGATGTGACTTCAACACTTGTCGCAGACAGTGGAGTAAGGGCAAGCTTCCCGATCTTCAGTATCAGATAAAGGCCATTAAACAGCGGATAAAGTCATTTTACATTTACATTTATGGGGTACGTCTTACGAAGTAATGCGAAGAGCGATACCGTGGATACTAAATATTGGCTGATGGTTAGCCCTAAAAAGAAAAGTATCAGAAAAAGGAGGAACGCAGCAGATCACAGATGATTTACATAATGAGAAATTCGCTAAATTACTCAGTTCCGGATCAACTTCTCCAACATTTGAAGTAAAAGGTGTAGCCAGCCCTTCACCTCCCATGCTTTACCAAATGTTGAGCGGGGAAAGCTCGCGGTAACTAGAAAAAAATCAAACGTGCCACATACAACATTGTGGCTCAATAGGTTTTGACAAATGCGCCCTGCTGAATAAAGCTAAAAACATTGATTACTAGTCGGATTTACGAGCATTGGGGGGAAAAACTGGAAACACTTGGCCCAAGACCACTCCCTCATGTAACAAATAATTATAACAGTCTGGCTTACCGATTGACTTACGAAACAACAAGGTTCGACCATATATCGTTCGAATGGAGGCAGTTGCGGCGTCTGCAAGTGACTAGACGATGGCGGAACTTCTACTTGCTTTATATATGCTTTGCTGTGATGCAAATCCTCCCATTCACTGAACACAAAATGGCGAATAAGAAGTATACCGCCAGACGGCGCGTAAGTCTCTCGACTTGGACCAATCTGCAAACCATAGCTTGTTAATCAGTAAGGACTGGACTAGCCATAAAAGAGATAAGACATGTTATCGCTGAGCAATTGGCAAATAGTGACCAAACAAACTCTGTAAGCTTAGGCCACTCTATTGAGTTGCATCGTTTATTTGGTTCTTCTTCCATTGCTTCTCGGAGGCTGCTACATGGCGTACTGATTCGGCTGTCGCTGACAAGCAACTCGAATCATCATACTATCCTAAAAGAGGCCCATTCACTCTATGTTTCGTAATAATCCTTCGTATAAATGCTGCTTTAGGGTCTTCTGAAGACAACTGTATTTAACAGTAAGTTCAGGCCTCTGGCTTCTATTAATGATAGATAGATATAATACATATATAGATAGATTAGAGAAAATAGCATTATTGACTGAATTTGGTGATGCAGAAAGAACGAACGCCGTGTCCCGCATTATGATGGCGAAAGGGACCAGTTCGTTTTTCGTAGGTAGTCCATTTCAAGTGAAATTGTGACCTATTATTGGCGTTGTGTACATGTCCGTTGAATGTTTTATATATATATGCGTAAATCGCGAGTGAAATAGAAGATTATGGGACATCGTTCTGGAGACCTTGCCAACTAGTCAATGGTAGATGCCACATTATGCCTGAACTCCAGGCAGCAGGGAGCCCTGCAGACAACACTCAAGTGC
Source organism: Tropilaelaps mercedesae (assembly GCA_002081605.1). Lineage (NCBI taxonomy): Eukaryota > Metazoa > Arthropoda > Arachnida > Mesostigmata > Laelapidae > Tropilaelaps > Tropilaelaps mercedesae. The sequence goes on from MNPL01004778.1 coordinate 26,074, forward strand.
TGCTGACTCCGCGGAGCCGACGAATCAATAGAGATTCCTAAGCTTTGTTACAAATTGTTACAACTTGTATACCCCAAAGTGTATTGCTCAATTGTGGTTCCACTGCAGGTTATAGTAACCGGAAGCGGCACGTCGGAAGTGGATTTTATTGGTTTCAATAGGTGAACTAAACTAGCGTCGTAGCCTTTCGAGCGCCCTTCGTACGCAAAGAATTAAGCATGGAGAGAATATGCTCCGTTTGTGATATTCGAACAAGCAAGTGTCGTGTCTACGGCCAGCTACCTAGCCACCCGGCCAATGTCATGGCGTAGTCGTAGTTTCGATATCAAAAAGTAGTTTCATATATACTGCTGGCTTCCTAAAACCCTGGCCCATACTGGCTATAAATGCTTTTGTCTGAAGAAAGAACAGTTTCGTTTCGGGACATACCGTGTCCAGTCCAGGAGTCCTTCAATGTTGTTCACCCACATTGCTATCCCCTCTTATTTTTATTACATCTAACTCCTATAATGATACTTTCGAAATAGCTAAGTAAACTTGGGCAGACCAATTGATCAAATACCGCTCCTTACAGCCGAAAAGGATCTAAGCGTCGACTGAGGTGCATGCATTGGTGTTTACTAGTATATGGGCAACGGGCTGAGTGGGGTCAGCGGCTATGCTAACTGACCATAGTACGAAGTCACCATCAAGCCTGGGCTATAAAATAGCACAGCGCTACGACGGGATGAAGTAGAGCAGAAGTAGTAGCAGTCGCGGACAACAGACGCCCCTAATGAATTTAGCGGCCGGACGCAGCGCTGTTCCCTCGTAACGAATTGGGTACATTGCGCAAGCGATATCACTGAAAGTCGATGAATTTATGCCATTACTATTTGATAAAAACGTATAACTTCATGATTCCGTGATACCTCGAACACGCTTCTTTTCTCACAGACGTTATTTTTGTTTGCGATTGCACGCATGCACTCTGGAATACCAGCCAACAGACGTTGAAATATTAAAATTCCCATCAGTCTGGCGCGAGTGAGATAGCATTGCTTGTCTTCAAGCTACAAGCGTTTCTCCTCCAATAGATCAATACGTTAGTCGTACCTTTATCCCTCTCAGCAAAAATATATAAAAGGAAACACCCGCAAAGAACGCCCTGCGGAATCAATAGTCTATTGATCCGCATGTGGACGTTTATGTATAGGCGGGTGTGTGATATAAAAGAGTTGGGCAACAGCAGCGATTCAGCTGTTGTCGAGGTACTACTCAAAGGTCATAAATAAATGCGGCTGGTGTTTCCTTTGTATGGTCCGGGTAGAGAAAGCTCTTCCTCTAGCCAGCGATTGGCCCAATGGTGTTCCGCAACTCGATATCGAATTCTGCATGGCCATCTAATAATAACGAGTATGCCTGCGAACGACTGTACATACAGGCATTTCACCGGGAAACGCTACAACGATAGGGTACTGGTAGAGAGCTTGTGATCCCATGAGGTATAACTTGTCGGCACTATGCACCACCGGAAGACTGTGGAGTTGAAGATGTTGCATAAATGGCAGAGATATGATCAAACAAAATGGCATTTCGCCACTCAAAACATAGAGCGCCTTAGCATTCCGATCCATTTCTACTTGTCTTCGGGCAAAAGTCCTGCTTCATTACTGTATCTAGGGGCATTATTAACCTAATTGTCGTATATCATAAAAAAGCAACCTGAGAGCTGTCTGCTCCTAAAAGGGCTAGCCAAAGCGAAAGAAAAACGATCAACGCCATTTCGTAGAGTTTAAGAAGACTTCAAGAACCTTTCAAGGGGAACGGCTGCTTGTTTCCCCTTCTTCTAGTCACTCTTCAGAAATGCACGACTCGTGCAAAAGTCTAGTTTATATCCGATGTCAATTCTACAAAGACATCTAATATCTGTCACTTTATTTTGAGCTCTCAGCAGGAAGCATGTAACAGAAGCATTTGCCGTAGATTGTAGTCAAAACATGGATTTTGACTACAATATACGGCGTTGTAGTGCGTTTCGCTAGTGCCCTGATATCACAACAAATTTCTCACCTGATCTATGTTGGTTTGCCTCTAAATTTCCCGTCTCCCGCTTAAAATGTTGCGATACAAAATACCATAAATAAGAAATAATCAATCTATTTATGAGTGTGTATTTAGATTATTAGGTATAAAACAAAGTAGAAAGAATGACCGAAACAACGCTTTTTTCCGGCGTGCAGCACACCGATTTTTCCAACTAGAAGGTTAAGAGGACCTTATTTTCAATAATAATCCCACTTGTAGGATTACACAATGAGGCACAATTATAGATTCTTATTTTTCCCACTGACCACTTGACCATTTCTCAAAATTCAAAATTTTGCAAGCGTTTATAAGAAGTAGTGGTGAAGTCCTGAAAAGAGGTTTCTCTTCAATATAATTATAATCTTCCCTATCTAATGGATGTGCAAGCCTCAAGCGAATGCACTGGTTCGAATTTTTCTCTATGTTGTATCTATAACGCTAACCGTGTAAAGTTTGTATGAGTGAGTGCATTGTCTCTACGGACTATTATAGGGCAAAGACATTTTCTTGATCGGAGCACTGATGACAATATAGACATACGTTCAGTCAGGCCACCATTCTCAGTTTATTTGCAGTTTTTCGGGAAAGTTGTCTGTGAAGCAAGCGGTCTTCAACGAAAGGTGGACGTCGTTTTCTTTCTCTTTTCTTTCTTACCTTCCAGTGCAATGTTAGCCTCATATCTCATTAAAACTCGTCTCGATGCGTAGACATCTCTGCTATATAGCATGCTGACTTAATTTCATCCATTTCCGAGTTGTAAGGGGTAGTCACCTGAACAGTATTGTAAATTGATGCCTAATACCTGTACAATTCAGCATGCAAATCTCAAAGCGTAATAATCCTACCTGTTTAGTATTTCTCGCATTTTCATGATTGCCTCTAACAGGTATCGATTGTGTTATGTTCTTGTTTTACAGCATGGGTACTCGGAATGGCCATGTGCAAACTGACATCGTTCCTTCAAGCTGTCACGGTGTCAGCTTCGATACAGACCCTAGTCATCATATCTGTTGATCGGTAAGTCGGATACGTCTTTGACAGTATTCCATCGACAATGGTAAAGCGAGTTCACCAAGCGGGACGCCCTCCGGATGTCCGGAAGACGTATACAGGCCGAGACGACACTAGTGTGCAAGACCCTGGCTAAAATTGCTACAAGTGTTGGTCTTTTGGCGTTTCCAAGATAGCCTGAATCTCTAGATGTGGACGTGGCCTCCTCTCCGATATTATCAGATCATCCTGCTCTGGTCGTGTCAATAGAGAAACTCCATATGGCTGCCGGGGGCAGAATCAAACAGTCGTTACCATTTGCTATATTAAAGATGACTGCGCTCAGCGCGATGTGAGATTCTAATGTGTGACGCGATGAATCACGCATACGGTTTCATGAAGGCGTATTTTTGCCGTGGGCGGCAAAATCGAGAGCGAAAGAAGGGGAAAGAGACAGAGGTAGGGAGAGAGATTTGGCTCTGCGGAACCCCATAGCTGCCCACGAAGTTGCATGCGGATGTCGACTAAATGCGTGAATCCATAATTTGCTACGTGATCAGTGAGAATGATCGAAGGGCCATTTGGGCCTGCGATACACATGTCAGTATGAATACATGGTGAAAATATGGTTTCGAATCAAAGAGTAACTGGATTCATGGTAGGCATTAATATGTCTGCATCGACTCAGATAAGGTGCAAAATGCTGGATAAGAAAGCGCACTTTTTGGCACCATTTTACTATGTTATATAACTAGTATATAAATGTCTTCAACTGCGGGAGACCTGTCAATGGAAGTTGAAAAAGTCGCCAGTTTCTATGGGCCACTGTTATGAATGCCCTGCAGCGAGCCCACCGAACGCCGGGATCTAATTCAGAACGATGAGAAGTCGACCCTCCGATGAGTAATGTTCCATAATTGTACTGACTTAATATGCAGCTGATTTTTGTTATACCTTTTTATTCTGCATAGTGCCTACGGTATCATAGGTGATTTTGAGCTTACTTTTTTTTGGATGCAGTCGTTATGGCAGATACCAATCTAAATATTTTAGACTGATTGACCTCCGTATCCAATCGTGTTTCTAAAGCAGCAGCTGCTTAGGCTTGTGAGAAAATGTGGTCGATTTTTTTTAAGTGGCAGGAGCTACTCTGCTGCTTCGGATCGTATATTAGAATTATAGTAAAGGATAATGGTATTCGAAGGGCGGGAACAAGCCCCCTTGATGGGGGATGTAATGTGCTGCCACCCTTAGCTACGTTGTTCCCGAACTATGGAAGGTATTTCATACAACCTCATGCCGTGTCCATTATGACCCTGTTGTGTTTTTACGACAGCCTCGTAACCGAATTCGTGGAACGGAATATTCACGTGGCGCCTTGTATTCAGCTGTATTCAAATCGTCGAACCCCTCAAGGTCCTCTAAACATCGACTAGTCTCGTAGATGTTATAGAAAGATGAGATCTAAAAACGATCGAGGAAGGTCGAAGACATGTGGAGAAATTTGATGTGGACGGGTGAGTCATTTCGTGCCAACTAATTTAATTTGGTACTTGTTATGTAAAAAGTCGCATACGTACCTGCTCATGTGTTCTTCGAGTTGGCGTGCGGAAATCACTGCAAACGGGAACAAAGGCCTTTCAAACGCTCAACAATGATCATCAGATGCTCACCCTTCGACGCAGAAAAGTCTCCAATGAGAACGAATTCCGCGACTGGTGCAAGCCAGAAAGGAAAATTCAGTTTTTGAGCCATGCGGATATATCTTTAATTTTCCATTACGTTTCGCTGCCAGCTTTAGAAAACGCCATCGTCCATAAAGAGATATATGTCTTTATTAATGTCTTTCTTTAATATTATATCCGAAGTAGCGAGCGATTCAGTGATTAGTGAATATGTCTAACGTGAGAACCGTGAAATCTGCTAGATGCACAGTTTTTTAGTTAAGCCGTGATTCACTTTGGTAAATAGCAAACCCTTCTATTGACTTGGCAAACCATTGCCGCTGACCTGCTCTCGTTGTAGCCGATGGGTGCGTCAAAGATCGGAAGCACCAGTTGTCCTCAAACGGCTTTCAGATATCTACACGGTGAAGTCCTGGAAGTAAAACTACAGCCTTGTGCAACGGCCCGTGAAAACGCGACACGCCTACGTAAAGCTGCCTACTCAATAGACTTGCCCAGCTACATAGGCCGTCTGGTCCTGCTCTTGCCATCAGGCACGCAAATATACTCAGGGTTCTTACCTTCAATGATGCTGGGGAATTTCATGAGAAGTGGCCCGACGGTCAAAATCAGTCCACAAATCCAAGCAAAACTACTTTCATAATGCAAGACGTCTTCCTTTCTTTTTGCGATGGTGGAAGCTTATTTTCCATGTATCTCGTGTCAGGGAAAAACAATGAGCATGTTCCATCACTGTGCTCAAACCGACCCTAACATTAGGAACAGTATTCTCTCAGCCCTTTTTGACTCTCGAATGCGTCATTCAACAACGGTCCCAGATCTCATGTGTTTGTAACAACACTTTTGTGGCACACTTGTAACGTACGTTTCATTTAAATTCTCGCTTAAAGCGGCTTTGTTTGTTATCTAAAACGTATTTGTTGCTACTCTTTAACATATTTGAGATAATTCATTTTTTTATTAATTCATGTTGTTGACAAAATTGACAAAATTTGCAAAAAATTTCGTTTAACAGGGTAGAAAGAAATAAAAGTGAGAGTTTTTGAGATGCTTGATTTTTTGCTAGTAAAGGTTCTGTTGGTACCTCAAGTGAATATTTTTAGTGCTGACTATCAGCCAATATTTTACGTCCGCGATACCGCTCATTGGGATCTTAACGTCACACTACAATATCGGGGGTCGGATTCCAATATCGAACTTCAACTTATAATTGCCGCCCAGTCAACAAAAAATATTTTTAGGGCTGACCATCAGCCGACATATAACGTCCACAGTGCCCCTTTTTGCATTACTTCGTAAGACGGACTCCATAAATTTAAACGTGCAATGGCGGGGATCGAACCATCTACGTGTCTCCTCCGGTCGCAAAGCACATACGAATGCACCTCAGAGCCACCGCAGCCGCCCCCTCGTTTCAACCGCCCAATGAACAAGCCACAAGCCAGTCCATTAGCGTTAACTACAACTATGTGATCACAGGTAATTAATGTAGAATTGATTAGTTTATTTTTTTGCCTCACGTTCGCTCACATACTGATTAAATCATTATTCAGACACAGTGTCCAGCTTGCTTACGGTGCGTAAAATGTCCAACCATATACCTAAAAGGTTCAATAAGGGCCTTGGGTGATTGCGCGTCATATATATACCACATTTTCTCTTTGATTCGTCAGCCTTTGCAGAGCCATACCAAAGAGTCTTGGCACTATTGTCCTTGAATATGTTTAACTTTAGCGACCCACTACGACTAAACAGTGTAAAAGGTCTGCGAATATGGTTTATAACTGGCCCAATGGCCGGGGTCGTTTTTATATTCTATGTCCGCCACCCTCTACAGGATGTTTTACCGCGATGTTTACTGAACCGGCCCGAACATTTTAGCAAAATAAATATAAACTCTATTTCCCCTAACCACGAGGACACGAACCAGTCAGAACGTTGAATATTGGTACACACTGGATTCGGCAAAGCGGGTAATAAAAAGTGTGTTTACCTTGTCAGGGTACCGTTAGACCTGGTTGGCATTTGAATCGTTCGGATTCTCTAATTGGGACAAGGCTCAAAAGGAGCATTAGTTCGACACATGGTGGATTTTATTTTTGGATTCGAGCAAAAATTCCTAGCTAGCTGAATCTATCTTTTATAAACCATTTTTAACGTGAAATCCTGCTTTGTTAGGCTGTTTAGCGGAGCCATTTTTGTGTGTGGTTCTGGCCAGTACCGACGGAAACAAGCTAGCTTCTCCTATATGTCTCAGTAGGATGAGCGAAAAACCACTGAATAATCACGGATAGTCTTGTCCTGCTTTGTCGGTTAACAAGGCTATAAGCAAGCAATATGCTAGTATAAGGTCTGTCGGACTGTATCTTTTTTATTTTTTAAGGCTGACCATAAGCCAACATTTAACGTCCACGGTAGCAGTTTTTGCATTAC
>MNPL01004778.1:33878-52213 GCA_002081605.1 Tropilaelaps mercedesae
GTCTCCTCCAGTCGCAACGCGCATACGAATGCACCAAGCCACCGAACTCGACTGGGTTAAAGACCAGTGCCGACAATGCCCACTCGTAAATCTCTAGTGACGACGTTCTACTACAATAATATAACAATACCATGCAGAGTTATTTAACAAAAATGGCTACTTTCTGAAGAAGTAGGACTTTTAAACTAGAAAAACTGAAATACCGATTTTTTGGCATGCCTACCAAGCCTCTCTTTGTTATCTGTACAGACCTGTTCATGTGCCTTCTATCGAATTCGTTGCTTGATTTTTCTTGCGTATATTCTCAAAAGCTGCATTTCAAGAGCATCACGCGTATTTCCACGCAGTCGAGGGGTCAATCCGTGGTAAATAAATTTTGCGTTTTCTCTGATGACTCTTAGCCGATGTGTCACAAGTTTGCGGAAGCTATTGTACGAGCTGGAAGAATGAAAAATCTTCTCAGATTTCACTTTCCAGATTTCTCGAAAGCATTCCTAATTAGTCCACTTCGTTCGGCAGTTCAGGGACCGGAAATATGACTTTCCTTTAGCAACAGCAAGAACGTCCAATATTATCGCCAATTCCCTATGGATGCTTTTGGCGTCTTCGCCATTCAGAATCAAAAACTTGATGACATATCGTAAATATTGAGCTGAATGATGCCGTCGCTTCTAGGTCCCTTGTTGCCGCCCTCACTAAGGGAGTTTCAACAGTTCTTTGTCCGAACACATTAAGCGTGTCGCGAAACATATCAAAGAAACAAGTTACCTGTCGCTGGTGAGCAATTTAAAAATGTTGGCTTGTCAAAGATTGTTTGTCTTAAATCTTCCTTAAGTTTCTTTCTTAAGTTTCTCGACGTGTTTGGAAGTTGTAATAATTGCAGAAAGGTCGAAAACCTGTGCCCCCATATAGGAGGCTCGTTTACTTTGTATATACATTATCTGGAAACTGCTGGACCGGTTGTATTGGAAGTAATTAAGACTAACCCTAATGGGGCATAATCTTTTCCCGTAATCGCCACGGCAAGCCAGACACAAGCAATAATGCATTTAACAAGACCTTGAGAGAGGTCAACCCGCTGCGTGTAAAATATCGAGAAGTCGTACACCTTCAGTCGAGTAAATAATCGCCAAAACAGCGAGATCTGCATATCTCTGATGTTCTAAAAACTACCACTTTATTCCTCCGATCTGCGTTTTTCCTAGAAAGCCGAGACCATTTAACACCTTCATAAATATTTTCTGCCTAATGAGATTTTCTGCCTATCCATGCGTTTTGCCGTCTCATAACACCAGTTCAGTGGCTGATGAACAACTGGCACGTCATTAACTTTGTCTAGCGTGCGAGCTAGCGAGAGGGTGCACATGCAACGAGCATTTCAGTTAATCAGACGGCCTCACAGTCAATCAGAAAGATTAGCAGTAGAGGACTACAGGAGGGGAGTTCGTTCAGAGCCGACGGCACATGGCCCTCTGTTTCTATATACGGACACCGCTTGTGCTTCTGCTGCTATCTGTAGTATCCTCTTTGGTCCGTAACCCCTTATTACTACGGGTCAAGCACGTCGGAGCCAGCATCTGCCTTTTTCATGCTTCCTCTCTCTCTCTTCCTGTCTTTTGTTTTACTGGTCCGTTGCTATCCTATAATAATAGATGCTTATCACAAATTATACACATGGAGGAATGTTAGTACTGACCTAGCAGGCTGGGCCGGCGATACAAGTGCATTGCTCCAAAGCTCAGCAACACCGTACCGACCGGCAGGTATCCCCGTTACAGGAATCTTCAGCAGTCATGCTACCCCCAGTAGGCGTTCCAAACTCTGCGATCTAATCCGAGGTCGGATCACCCGACGTGAAGGTCAAGCTGTGGGCTGCGTCTATATTCGTCTCATAGAACAAATCCTATCTGTTCTCCCTCGACACTTCCCGCACTGATTCCCAACCCTGCCAACGACGGCCCCCAATCTATTCGCACCTGGCGTTTCCGTCCGAAAGAAGAATTGATGTGATTGCGAAATGAAATTTTTTGTTTCCTCCCATTTGCCTGTCGCCTCTTCTGGGCGTGTTTTTGCTCGATCTTTCGTTTCGGTCTCGCCGCTTTTATCCCCCGTAGAAACCCACAGGGAGCCGGTTTCCCGCGCTTCTGAATTGGTTTTGTCCCGCACGCCTATCTCGTATGGCTTAGATCAAACTGCACAGTCTGACCTTCTGGGGCGGAAGGTGGAGGGCGGGCAAAGATGGGCCCTCTTTCAAGGATTCACGTAGCCGAAACAGAATCGGCCGACCAGTAAATGTCAGAAAGACTGGTGTTAGCGTGGTCGCCGTTTGTCCGTACATGAAAGTGCCGGCCTCCAACTAAGTTCTCGGAGACGTTCGTGTGTTATTTTGGCCGCTCTGAAGACAACGGATAAGCGCAGAAAGAATCATCAATGGAGGCCGAGAGCTTCGGATTGCCTAGCGCGAAGAGACAATGCCAGTCCAAGCGTAACGATAGACCATCGCCTTTGACGAGGACCTTGGCAAGTTGGCAGGAGGCAGTGATGCTGGTGAAGAGTTTAGCGGCCTTTCTGGGTAGAGACTTCGTAAAGTGGCAGTTTATAGATGAGGATCGCTGTAAAGAGAAAAGTTTCGAATAACCCAGTCATAACTGCTCATGCAGGGTTTGTTGCCAATTCTGTTGCTTAATGAGCCGAACTCTATGGCGCATCCCAGTACGTCACAATACATATAGCCTTAAAGCAAAACTTGGACTCCGAAAAACGATGCCAGGTCAACCAACTTGTACGAAGGTCCTATACATCGCTAACTTAAAAGACTTTACGTTCAAGCTACTAGACGCAAAATGTTCTATGAGTAACACTGTCGCTTTGGGTCACCCACGGAGAAATTTGTTTGCGTAGTAACCGTTAGCAAACGGTCCAAACCTGTGGAAATGTGCCGGTGAACTACTTGTACACATTAAACAAATAGCCAGTTTTTAGAAGCGGCGGATTAAAAAACCGGAAACTTCATCCAGGGCTCACCATTTGCTCGTTTTCAGTTCTCAAGGGGGATCATAGGGCTGATCCCGTTAGTGTACCTGCAGATCAAAAATAATTAAAAGCTGCGCATTTTGTTGGAAAGACAGTAAAAAGGATTAAAAAGTAATAAAAAGCGTTATAAAAAAAAATAAGATGTCACTGCTTGCAAGTTGTGTGATACATTGGAGTTTCTGTTGCGACCGTGTGGCGAGTCATTTCAATGATGGGCGAGCTTATTCATGGCAGTGTTGTCGTAATTTGGTTTGTGATTTCAGCTGTGTTGCCATTTGTTCGACATCGTTATCACAACAAATTATTCCACAGTACCGAGTTCGTCGAGTCATTGCACTCATTTGGACGTTCTCGCTGTTGCTCATGAGTCCGATTGCTGTCTACCAGGACCTCGTGCAAGCCACTCCAGATGTTCCGTGGTGCAACTGCGTCGACAATTACCCATCACAGGTGAGTACGCTCTAAAATTGACTCATGGCAACGATAAATAGTAACCTTATTAGCGTTAATGTATTGTTTATGAGTGCGCTTTTTTCGCCCGGTGTGTTATAATTCTTGTGGTATCAATATAACGACAAAAACAAACACGAAAATGTGGATACGGTAGAGGTGATCTATTGTTGTTTTTCAGGGCAAAGCATCAGTTATGAATTATTATTATTATTATTAATTAAGAGTGGCACTAATAGTGCCAGTCGCGATACTTCTCCTAGCGCAAAACAATTATTGTGTTTTCTAACTGTAATTTACAAGCTTAAACGTTATCTAGGGTGCACTGCTGGTTTAGGTTCAAAGGAGAGTGGGATAGCATTTGCTAAAAAAAAAGCTTGTTTTTAGATCACGACGGCTCAGCAACAAAAAACTTGAAGAAATACTGTATCTTCAATTTGAAACACATGCAATAGGCAATTGCAGCCTTTACCCTAGAGCAAAATGTGACCCATACTCAACTGCTTATTGACATGCATTAATTTTGTTTCCATTTCTCAAGTCCGTGCCGTATTTTTCTCACTACACAATCGCTTCTTTGTCTATCCATAGGTAATTTAAATATTCTTGGATTTAATTAACATTTCGGCCAATACCGAAACTTTTGCCTTCACACCTATACAATGTATTTATTACGTATGGGAAGGTGGAATCGATTTCGAATTTATTGTGTTGTGATGTTCATCCTCAGCAAACGCTGTTGACCTCTCAAGAATGCATTTCTTTAATCCGCAGTGTAAAACACCCGCACGCAGTGCAAATGCTACGCACAAGATTGGTAACTAGAACAGGAGATCATTTTTTGGTATTTTCTTGCTAGCCATTACGAAGGTTGCTCAACTTTTGCAAAAGATATAATTCCGTCATATGTACATTTCAGCTTTACGGATTGTAGCTTGTGCACGCGCAATAGGACAACGTACTTGTGGTAAAACTGGTCCTTTCTGCTTGGTCGTACGTAAACACAACCAACGTTTCCACTTTCGAGCTCATAATCCAATAATCCCGCTATTGTGCGGCCAGAATAATGTTCTGTCAATATGGCTAGCAAATCATCTAGGACATTTTTCTTGGAAGCGATGAGCTCACCATCGCCTCGGCCGTCTTGACGGACATGTACAAGAGTCTATGTAAGCAATGGACTCAAACTCCGAGTCCGTTGAGTGGATTGCAAATGTACTTCCCACCTCGTGTGTGCTCGGGTTCCCCAAGGGCGGGTCTTCATCGTCTTCGCCTGTCTCCCCTGTAATTACATGAATATTGCTTGAGTATCTTGTATCACGGCCTGAAATAAGGCTCTGTTGAGCCGTTGGCTATGTTCACACTCAGCCAACAATCGCTTACACACCCCTTCTACTGTCTCGATCTTTTCCCTCCGCTTGTGCACCATCTCCTCAAACTTAATCCCTTTTGCTTTTGTTAACATCCGCGGGCGTTGGACGGTAACCCCGTTTCTGCCCATATATTACGCTCGTGTTTAGGCTTTCACCGCTTCTGGTCGCTAATGCTATCATGTCCAGGACGTCCCGTCTTCCGTGATTGTTTCGTGCGGGAAGGAAACGAAGCATTGTTAGTTTTCGTTGTTTATTGTGTCACCGGTAAGGAGTTCGAGCGGGATCCCTTATATCGTGATCCAAAGCTATATATATATATATATATATATATACTCTTGTCTTGCTCGGAAGAATCTCTTGCAGACTCTGACGCATATCGTTAGCCTATCTGGGCGGTTCGCCCGAGGCCAATATAGTTCCACCGGCGACCCGATCAGACCAGTCTGGTCTACGTCGAAGTCTTCTAATCTATCTTTTTTGTTTTGCATATACTGTCATATACGCAGCAATCTTATGCAGTAGTTGACGTCTCTCTCAGGGCTCGTTCGCGATCGCGTTGCGCACAACTAAACAGGCTCTTAGAGCGGCGGATGTTGCCTGACAAACAAGTCGGTCGTGCTTTTAAATATTCGAACTCCGCTTCTGATAAGTGGTGGAAATGCACATGATGTACCCACCGTATGAATACTGAGTTACTGCTAACAGTCATTTATTAAAGTTCGTCTTCACCGCGTTTTATATATATATATATATATATATATATATATAAGCATTTTGGCATTCAGTATACACAGAATATACAATAGATAAAGTCACGTTGTTGCAAAACGTTTCACATATGAAAATTACACCAAGGGGTCTATAAGGCAACTCGATGTGTATCAATAAAACCTCATTCGCTCTGAAGTTTGCTAGACGTAAATAAAGCTCAAAAAGGTGAAAAAATCATATAAAAGCCATGAGTCACTCCTGCCGTGATAGAAATATAATCAGCGTAAATCTCAATTCTCCCTAAACTCATGTTCTCCCTAGAAAATCATGTTTGCTACTCTTCATGCTTTTATCCCTTTTTGCAGAAGTTTCGTGTAGTGTTTAACGCCGTGGCCCTGTTCGCCTGCTGCTACGTCCTACCTCTCGTTATTATCACGGCCACGTACATTCTCATCTTTGTGACCGTTTGGAAACGCTCGATTCCTGGCGAGTGTCTCAACAAAATGAGCACGGAACAGCAAGATGGCAACCGGACGATGGCTCAACGCTCGAAGCTTAAGGTATTCGTCATCACGGGGTGCGGCGTTCGGCTTTGCTCTTTATATGGCCAGGCGTACTATAACGGCATGGGCTAGCTTGAAGGCCTCCTGTGAGGAGAGAGGCTATGTCGAAATGTACACTGGCGCAATTATATGTAGCTTTGTTGTCAACGAGTTTGCCAACAGCCAGCAGCTGCCAATAGCCAAGAGTTGCCAAGAGCAAACAGCTGTTGGCTGTCGGCTAACAGTCAAAAGCTGCCAACAGCTGCCAACTCAAAAAGTTGCTCTCCGTGAACATCAGATTCAATTAGTTTACTTGCACTCACATGGTACGGGGTCAGCATTGCTTATATCCTGCGTGTCGACAGGTGTTAACCGGCTCATAACCGTACCTATGGGCAACGTAGCCGATTAATACGTGACGAACTTGTCCCGTGTATTTCCTGTTAAGTCTGGATGCTTATAGTGGCAATTTTGAAGATGTCAAAGATATTTTCGCCATCTTATTTACGCAGTCACTGAAAATTTAGCCCAGCATCCGTGTTCCTAACAGCAAAAAGCTCCTCTCCCGGCTTTGTTAGCACCACTTCTAAAGTCGTTTCCGCAGAAAATGACATCAAGGTTTAAGTATTGTTTTGGATGCGGCATTTAAATTTACTATTCTGCTGCTGAAGGTACTCGTTACCGCGGAATTCACCCGTTTATTGTGTAAATAAGCTCAGGTCAACCAAGGACGTTCACTTAATTCACGGTAACATTGTTAACGTAACATCGACATGTTGACAATACTGTATCAGCCCCCAAAATAGTGGTCATTGGTACCGAGCCAAAGCATGTTGTTCACCCTCTCCCATCGCTGACCGCCCTATTGAGCCTTCGCTGAGATTTTGAAAAACGCCACATCGAGTCTCACCCTAGATCTGAGATCATTATATCCTAATGGAGTGAGTTCGTCTTAATGGAGGAAATAGGACACTTTTTGCTCCAGAGGTCTAGCAAGCGTTCGATGTCAGCCCGGCATTCTGCCATGTTTTTTGTGTTGACTTTGTCCGGCTAGAGCTTGCCTTCGCCGTGCGCTCAACCAGCGGACAGTGCGCAGCAACCCACTCAAGTGTTTTTCTATCGGACTTTGTAGGTCGCCAACACCGGGCCATACAGCTCTTTACGATGAATTGTACGTATTTGTACGAGACGCCCTTGTCTTTGTGCTGCGTCCGAGCCTCGTCGCATCTCCGTCTACCAACTCCGTTTTAATACTGCTCGCTTCCTTGTTTGCCTACGAGTACGTACGTGCGGCTTTGCGGTGACGCTTGCATCCGTCGACATGCAGCCGCTGGAGTGAGTGCCGAAATTGCTGTCAATGGAAAGAGCTCGGTGAGACAATAGCCAGAGGAAAATGGCTACGTTGAATGGATAAAGGGAACAGAATCGTCCTACAGTACCGGAGTTTCCACCAGTAGAGGTATAGGCTGCTGCTATTCGTACTTAGGCAACAGCTGGCCCATTAGGAACGACGATATGTGTGCATAGACCCATACCGACACAAAAAGCAATGCCATGGTAATGTAAATTGGCTGCTCATACGGCAGGTGCAACATGCAAAATTATGTGCATGCAACGACATATCAAGAACAGCAAGCGTCATAGTGGCTACGAGAAAAAATACGGTCAGTTGTACATTTAACTCTGGCGCTCGCCTTTAACCTGTTCAGGCGAGTGAATAGCGATAATGGAATTGAATAAGATCAGATTGTACGGTAGCCAATTGCCGTTTAGCATAATACAATATGCGACAATATTTTTCTCATGTTCAATTTCATGAGGCTTTCGTGCTATTAAATATAGGACGTCCAGAGAGGGCGTAGCACTAAAGAAGTTTATCCTTCTTGTCTTAGAACTTTGACCATCATTATAATTGGCAGCATAATTGCTATATAGAAGATAAGGCGTACACAGGCACTCGGATCTTTAAACCAAGTGGAGCTAAATTCGACCTATGAATGTTCCAGCCCGCTGGGATTGGACATTGCAACCTGCACACGCAAGCCTCGCCTATTGACATTTGTCACGGTGATTTTGGACCATAGTACAAAACATGGTAGCGTTGCGACCAACAGATTATCGACTGGGCTACATTTCTTATGAAATTTCGCAAAACATCAAAGTCCAGCTACATCGGCAAGGTCTTGTATGTAGAAAATTACATGCACAAACTACGTCGCATTTTCTGTCTTAGTCGCCGAAGGCTGGCAAGGCGAAATGTAGTTTTATGCATTGGCTCAAAATTACGTTCAGACACTCCGCCAATGGCGTCAAAGGGACACTAAAAAGGGGTTTGGCTATAAAAAATTAACCTAGCATTATGACGATAACATTATGAACTGGTATGACTATGTTTCCGCACAATTCGATGTCCCTTCAGGTGGTGAAAATGATGGTTTGCGTCGTATCGACATTTTTTGTCTCTTGGGCGCCCCTTTACCTTGTGCATGGTTACCTGCTCTTCTACGGTTACCCGGATAACAACGACCAGGTATGTAATTTAAGCAGCTCACGAAAAGTGTGCCTGTGTGTAATAAAAAGAATAATAAGTAATAAGTGTATTTTAATAAACGTAATAAAAAATAAAAAGATGATTCTAGTCCTCTATATTTTCAAATAGGTTTCGCTTCGAGGTAGAGAAGCTTTTTTGAGACAAAATTTTTGAGCGATCTTTTGGAAGAGACCCGGCTCGTAACATTTATGGGTGGCCTTTAAAAAATTGTTTAAAATCTATAGCGCGTCGTAGCACGTAGTACAAGTAAACTTTGAAGAAAAACTGCCGGCAAATTTTGCCGCTCACCTTGCTTCGTAAAGAGAGGAGAATGCTTGGTCACTTTTGAAAACTTTTATTTATGCTCTGTCACCAAATACCATATGCTCAGCAGGTAAAATAAATGTTGTTCGTTTTTTACAGGTAGCTGCTTTTCTACAGCTAGTCTTCCCAATATCGCAATGGTTAGGGATGACAAATTCGTGTATCAACCCAATCTTTTACGCATATTTTAATCAAAGGTTTGTCGCTAAACTATTCCATTTTAGGTAGTTGTCCCTTTCATCCCACTCGTTTTTAAATATAAATTCAGAAGCACTTATTTTTTATCAAAATCATTTTTTATTTAATCATTTTATACTTTTAGGAAATATTGTATGAAAGTCATCGATTTTTATTGGCTGCTATCGAACGCCGTCGTGATTAATAACACGTGGATCTGTAACAGCGTATAGATATTCTTAAACAGCTTTGCTGAATACCAGTTCCATCAAAAATATATATATCGTGGAGTATATATGTGTATATATATAGTTACACATTATCGTAAGCCGTCTTTGTAACCATTTTATATGGCTCCCACCATCCTAGAAACTTGTAATTTACTGCTCCATTAGTTCGTTTCCGCCATAACGACGCATACGGGGCTTCTAAATACTACCCTATTAATGATAAGCTTTCTTTTTTTTTGCTGTGGAAGCTCAATCTCTAGAAGATGGATGATAGCAACCACAGACTTGGCTGCAAGAGATGATATGGGCAAACTGTAGATCACCCCCTTTCATTAGGTTTATCGGACACCCTATTTCAGGATACAGTTTGAATGTGCACTTGAGGATGGACAGTGAAGTCAACCAGTAACGTGTTTTCATTTGTTAGGGGCTGGCTTCTTCGCTCAATTTTGTCATTTTTATGCTCCTTCACTTGATTCATTCCGAATCTTGAACTGTCGCAAATCCCGTTTTGGAGTAATTCAAAACTTTTTGCATTATTCTCGCCGACGTGATTTCCCCTCCATCCCTCCCTTCGTCCATCCTCCCTTCGTATCTTCAACTAGTTGCCCCGTTGACATTTCCGAGGTGTCGTTCCGTCCTGAGCCCTCAGTTCATTTCGTTTCGGATCTCTGTCCAACGCCGTCGTCGTTTGCACGTTGTCCTCGCTAGGAGTATTCCAACTTGCTACATTCTAGTTGCCATCACTGTAACCCTTATTGTGAAAGGTTGCACCTCAACATCTGTCGGTAACACCCACCTGTGTGCGCCAATCATTCGTTTTCAGGAATCATCTCGAGCTTCTTTTGTCTGGAGAAAGCTAATCACCCCATTCTGTAATGCACGCGTTTGGTCCCTAGAATCGTTAGAAATTACTCTCTTTATATCGACTCGTAAAAATTCCCATTTACTGTCTGCAGGTTATTAAAAATACAACGAGATCTATATGTTTACAAAAAATTTCGGAAATGAGTAGGATGAACAAGGCCGCTTTTTTCCGAGTCTGCACGAATCACAAGGTCCTACAAACTATAGGTAGATCTGAGACATTTTTGTGAGATCCACAATAACTCAGTTTCAGAATAATACGCAGTGCTTCAGAGAATCTCACATGCAGCGTCTATGGCGCGGCAATGTACACGTGCATTGCCGTTTAACAAATGGCGCTTTCGCGCGATCACGAAGACGCTTAAACTTTCTCTATTATCCGCCCTTTCTTGCGTCACATTGAATTAAACTCGATTCCTCTGATTCATTCTTATGCATATGCCACTCGGCGTTTCGAATGCAAAATGTTCTCACAGTTCTTCAGTGTGAGGCGAAGAGGGACCGACCGCTTTGCTTGCGGCAGCAGCAAGTCCCGCTGGTTTCGAGAAATCTTTATGCAAGGCCATGTTGACACAGCTTCGTCAAACATGCCTACCATCGGATCTGCCATTTCCTAGAATAGGTACTAAAAACAGCTCTCGATATATACGTTTGCTGCCACAGATCTACATATATTAAGTCGTTTGCAGAACGTTCTCGGGTACTCGCAATATTCAGGAGGCCATAGGCGAACTAGATGGTAAAAATGCAGATTATATATATATATATATATATATAGAGGGAAATTTTTCTGTCAGAAAACCTTCCAAGCACCTCACCAAAGCTTTGGATTGGTCATCATAATTCCAAAGGTAATATAGTGGATTACTAGGGTGATTTGCTAGGCAATAGCAGACAATAATCGTCGAGCGAGTCCAGTCCAAAGAGAAAGACAATTGAAGAAACTTGAAACGTGAATTCAAAGTTTCGTGGTTGAAATGCTAGCTTCTCATTAGCTTCCTTTTTCGTGTTATGGCACAGGCCCACTAGTGAGCGCGAATTGTGCCTCTGTTGCGATGGACAACTTCGTTTTTTTTTGCTTTGATGGTTTCCATTTGCCCTAGATACGACTTTTAAGAAAAAAATTTTTAGAGTCAGAGGGGTATGGCAGTGATCGAGGTTAGACTTTTCTTTTAATAATGGGCTCACAACCATCAACTCGCTTTTTCGTTCGTTGACGACCGTATGAGCACATGGGTAGGCGTATCAGTCGAAATATCTCGAACGACAAACGGCCAGCCCCATTTATTGTTGCCTGTATGGCACGGTTACGAAGCGCGATGATATTTTCCAGCGCGATTGCTGCTGCACATTGTATCTCCTAGCACAAAATTAACGAGCGGCTGCCTTGGCAGAATTGTTTCGACTTTATAAAGCTTCATACTGGGAACGTAGCGGTTTATGTAAAGCATCTGTCGAAAATCCCTATTTCAATAATGGCGGTAAAGTATGCGCTCAACAAGGAGAGGTGGTAGGGTGCTGAATGTATGTGGGATGTTTACATTTTATTGCGGCCGAAGACATTCCCTATTGGACCTGTTACGAATCGTAGTAACGTCCGCTGTTACAAGGACATCTCTCGGATGAACTATCGATTAGATGCTGCTGGCTTTTCTGCGATTAACGATGATAGCTTTTATTCGGATTTCAACAAACAGTGCTGCGTCTTCCGGCAGGCACGTCTCGCAGAACACCTCGCAGGCGTCTGACAAAACGAGGGTGATCCCAGGAGGGTTGACTTTGCCTTTGTCGCCTGAACGTAGTAACATTTTTATCGGGAGCTACTGACTCCCAAAATACTGGTGGCGTGTAAAGATAGTAGAAATATTATTTCTTAAACCGTCAGCTGTTTTACGGGCTTGATCACATTAGTAGCACCGTAGCAAAGCACCTTCAATTCTGAAATTCCCATGACTGGTTCCGAAAGAGTCTGATTGCAGATCGCGTTCACAATCATTTGGATGTACGGTAGACCGGTTAAATTACCTCGCTTATCTACATGAATAATCAGTCTGAGGATACGACACATTCTTGGTACCTAACTTTCGCACAAGCAGGCCATTACGTCAAGGCAAGACTGCGAATGAAAGCGCTGCCAAGAGGAGGCTAAACAGCAAGCAACGTATGCCATATCGGAGCCTAGCCTATCGGTGAACCTTTAGGATGAGCCACAGGGCTATACCCCAATTCGGCGGTGGCTACAGATTAAATCCTTTTCGTCAGGGAGTGAGGAGCTTTTGTATGTGGGTACAAAGATAACAGAAGCGGACAATCAAATGTTCGAGCACATGGGCCTACCGTCCAACGAAAACGTCCTGTATCATCCCTGGAGCTAGCCTTTGAAGGGGTAGAAGCGGCAAAATCTCACGATGTGCATTTGCGGCACAAGCCTCCGCAAAGTAAGTCGCAGCAAAGCTGAAGTAGCAGTTGCGCACTTCCGAGTCACAGTAAGTTAAGGAAGTTTTCAGGCTGCGTCAGCGGAGCCGTTCATTAGTGACTGGGGCAGGGTACCTCGACTTCTGTTTACTGTACCACTGAGCCTGTCCACTGGAGCATGGCGAATATGATTTCCTGATGAGCGAGCACGATGTCCCGTAATAGTACGAGGCTGTCTGTGCGTAGTACTCCTTTCGCATAGGGAACATTGCTACATCGCTCTGTACTGGGTCGTCCTCCTCCATCTAGGAAATCTATTCTGGCTCGCTGCTCATATGGCAATATTGAGCCACGCATATAATAGTCGTAACCGCAATGTGCAGAAGTAATAGGTGGAGCCGTCGATTCGGAATTTCAATGTAGACGGAAGCGGACAATGTTGTAGGCCGGGGGCGGCCGACGTATAGGAGAGCCCAAACTTTTAGTATGCTTACGCGCACGCTTCAAAAGTTGCAACTTGTACTACAGACTTTTTCAACAAAACACCGCAAATAAATGGGTGCATACGGCGGCATACGTCCAACTACACCCCACAACTGTGGAATTGCTTTTCCCTGTGACTGTATTAGGTTATTTGGCCTAAGAAGATCCACCTGCCAAATGCTGTTTTCGTGTTAGATTTGCGCGTATTTTTCAATGCATTGCTAACACCCGTGTACCGTAGAATTATTGCCGCTGAGGTTTGAGCAACGAACAGCGTGGAAGAGACATTTTCAATCGAACTAGAATGCGTAGAAAGTTGAAAGGAACCGTTTTTTGAGAGGCAAACTCTCTAGATATTGCGGATATCTATAGCGAGCGTTACATATTCACACTTAAACTTCTCAGGCATTGTGTATATGAGTCCATCGTTATTCCCACCTATATCCGTCATTATCATAAAAGAACAAAGAAACAGTAGTAGCTCCTCTGTCTAGTGACTGCACGAACATGTGGCCTATCCTGCGTAGCCGTTGGCCTAGGCCTATAGTTTTTCGCTTTCGTCTACCCTCCAATTAATCGCGGCTATCAATACGGTCCATCCGTGATGGAGATATCCGATAGACGTCACCTTTACAGGCTAAGTTTGGCCGTAATCGAGCCGGAAGCAGGTCTTGACTGTGACTGCTGGTGATTAGCACAGGCCGGCGTTGCGGCAGCTTGACTCTTTCGGCTCGTTTGCAACCAGCAACCCAAAAATGCATCATTAGAATGCCCATCCCTGTCCGATTGCATCGCCTTACTTCTATCGGCTCGTCTTTTTCACCCAGATAAGCGTGCCGTGATGAATAGAGGTAATTTGCCCCACCCAGCTCCCCTATGTATGGCCTTTCTCCGCCCTCTTGAACCAAGTTATCCTAACACGTGTATTTAGCGTGCCAGCTAAAAAATGTCTCCATTCAGTCAACCTTTTTGCCGACCGTTCACGAAAAGGCGTTCAGCACAGACGAACGATAGCAATATGCGGGACTCTCTCGGCGAAAACGGCTGCAGCCCGCTGCAAAAAGGTCTTCGATAAAATGTTTTCAAGGCTGCGTCCTTGGTTGAACTCGGCTCTGCTGATTGCCCGCCTCTCCCTTCCTCCTCCTTTGGCGTCGTGAGGAAGCACAAACGCACAATAAAGGAACACAAGAACAGGTTCACCCTCTTCTTTTCCGTCAAACCTCCGCTCACCTTCCTCACCCCCTTTTTCTCTCCACTTGACGCCTTTGTCAGGCCGAGACACGCACCTGTCGGACGGGCCTAGGCTGACGGCAGATCTTCGTTGATTACCGGGGTACCCCGAAACGACATCGTCTTCAGTGCGTTCGCCGCTGTCCGATCCCTGTCGCCTCGCCGGTGAAAGAGGGCGCGAAGCCGCATCGCGTTGTGCTCATGACAGTTCATTGAACGAGATGGTTGCGAGAGTAGCACCGGAGTGCCGGATGAGTACCCTGCTGCCAGCCGGCGTCCAACTTCTCATCAAGTTCAAGCGAAGACGGGAAGAAAAAGCGAAATGGGTGTCACTTTTGAGTCATGCCCCGCCCCACCGGTAGCGAACAGACACAAAACATAATCCGGCCGACTTCTTTTCACTTCGGGGGGCATCGGTCGCGCGCGTTCAGAAAGTTTCTTTGCTCGGACTCTTGACTAACGTCTTACCGGTACTTTAACTCGAAACCGAGCAATGAGATAACGGCGGCTGATGGATCTGCAGCCAAGGACGAGGCCTCTACAGAAGAAAACTCATCCACGAAGAGAAACCATGCGGTATTGTCGTAGAGAGAAAAAATCATGATGAAATCATTTTCGACATCTACACCGACGCACGGCGGAGTAGTGAGCAGGAGGGTGTAAACGTGGCTTACCTCCTCCTTGAGGCACAGGTGGATCAAAACAACTCGTATCGGAGCAAACAACGGGAAAGGATTTATTCATGCAATGTCATGCGTTCCACAACGAGTCCGGTCACACGAAGAAGAAAGTGCCTTGCCAACCGTTCGCCACGCTTAGCTTAATCTAGCTAATCAATGCACGTTCAGATGACGAAAAGAAGGATTCATTGCAGCCATGAACGCCGTGTTGCAATTTTTGTCGATTCAAGACACATTTTCGCAATCCGATTTGTTCCGAAAGTTCATTTTTGGCATGGCCTGCTATTTTTAGAAAAAAACACAGGCGAGTGTGCGCATTTGAACCGATTTTTTTACTCAAATGTACTTATCTTGGGTGGTTTCTCGGCGATAATGGATAGTCACAGGGTTTAGCTTCTTCATGAATGGTGGTCATCGTGTTTATTCGCACAGATTCCTGCGTTCGAGTGCGCTAATCATTTTCATCACATATATCGCCGATCTCGCGTGCGTTCGACGACTGCCGAAAGCTATAACGCCAGGTCGTAAAATACGGGGCCCGGGTCCCATAGATAGGATAAGAGCCGCTTTATTTGCCATAAAGGAGAAACTCACGTGCAATCCCTCGTCGAGGTGAGCTACTTTAACACCTTCTCGAAGCAGCCAACAAGCATTGGCTCTGGCAGCTGTGGCCATTTCCTATCGCAACATTGCGCAGATCCATTTGTTCGCTTTTAGCGATATTTCTCAACACCAATCTAAGGCCGAATTTGTTGAAAAATTATCGATGGATGTCAACATCTGGTGTGAGTTAGGTATCTGTATACGCTTACGAAACGCGACTCGGGTTTCTGCGCCTGCAGGAGGTGAAGGTGCAGTGGAAGATTCTTTTGTGTTCTATACGGCTGATGCAGCGGTGACGTGACGCGATCTTCTTCTGCAGAGCGAAGAACGAATGCAATATTTGAACGCCCATCTGATCGTAACAGCAGCCTCAGCATTTTGTTTACAAGGTTTACAAGCATTTTGTTCACACGTCTCACCTGTCGGCATAAACTCGCGATTTGAGCATATATGCCAATAAACTTCATTGATCTCGTGGTTGTGTATCATTTAAGTGAAACGCAGTTGAATTTTCTGAATCCGCCTTAGAACAACAATTAATCAGTAGGTATGTGTAACAGATGATAAATAAACTATGAGATCAGAGCGATAAACAAAGCAAGCAGAAAATGCCCACTACGTTCCACAAAGGGATTTTGTATCTGGATATACAGACACGCTGTCTATGCATGCGAGGCTGTTATGCGTGTAAAAATATTGGCAGGCTTGCGCAAACGCTACGCATCGGGCAACAACTGCATAAAATTTATAAAAAGAAAATAGTTCAGCCGATCCAACTTCGGTATCAATGGCTATGTACTGTAAGGCAGAGGAAGAAGTAACTGCTACGTGACGTGTTGCTAGGATGTCCAATCCATGGAATCCAAGTATGGGTTAAAACGGACCTCCAGATCTTTCCTGAGGTCCGGCCGAAAGTCTGTCTTGGGAGCACAATGATTTCTCTGTGTGGTTTTCGATTTTAGAATGTATTATCGAAAGCAGCTATACCTATATCGTGGTGGCTGCTATTAAAAAATAATTTTGAGGCACATTCCGGGTACCTTCGGTATACATATGGTACCTTTTAAGATATCTGTGGTACTTTTTGGAACTATTTTGACAGACTGTAGTACTTCTGTTACACCTCTAAGGTGCGTTCTAGCATTTTGTTATGCGTCGCAATATTTGCATGGTTCGTTGTGTACCCAAGGCAGAATTCGGAGTCTCTGAGCCCAAGCTGCTCGAAAATTCCTAACACCATACATAACAAAAGAAGTGAGAAACAGTGGAAAGCAAGCTAAATACACAGGTATATTGTTTCCATTAAATATAGCATAGGTGAAGTTTGGTTTGCGTCGCTGCTTGTGTTATGAAAGGGTGTATATCTTTTGCGCAACATATCACAACGTATATATCTGGACGGAATCGATCATTGGCTGCCATCAGCCGGGTGAAGGCGCCAGAAATGTTAACCTGCTGGCAACAGCCGATGGTTGAAAAGCTGACAGCTTTGACGTCACAAAATTGTATCTTAATGCTTCACACATTTTTGCTCATTGTCGCCGTAGGCCGCTTACGTAAT
The DNA here is from genome assembly GCA_002081605.1 of Tropilaelaps mercedesae. Taxonomy (NCBI): domain Eukaryota; kingdom Metazoa; phylum Arthropoda; class Arachnida; order Mesostigmata; family Laelapidae; genus Tropilaelaps; species Tropilaelaps mercedesae. The sequence goes on from MNPL01004778.1 coordinate 51,088, forward strand.
CTTTTTATTGCTGTATTTCATCCTTAACGCATCGTTTGCGCCACCAAGGGCGAACGTTTAGCAAGTGTGTGGCGATTGAGACGGTGTTGATTGAGAGCGCAACATGCACTAAACGCGTTCAATTTATTGACTCTAGGCGAGAGCGAAGCGCCTTCATTTTTTGCCTTGGGCATTCATACAGTGTGTCTACTGGCGTATGTATATGGTGGTTTTCAGAGTAGGCCCCACCGCGCCAGAGGCGTATTATAGAGTATGAGGTAACTACGGTGAGCGGCTCTGATTGCTTGCCTCTGTGGTTTCCTGGACATGTCAACGTCAACGTAGGCGTTGACAGGTCGGTAATTCGTAGGTCGTCATGTACGATGCTCGTGTATGATCACGCTCATTCCTACCATGTGGAAACAAGATAATTGATTTGAGGTTTCAAGAATGACTGTTGCTTCTGTACACACAGACGTTCATTGATGAACTAGTTTCTAGAGATAGAACCTTCTAGACATTTATCTTCGAGGATGTGGCGGATGTTTGACACTCGCTTTTTCTTGTGAACTATAATCAAATGTATATAAAACTAAAAAGCTTGAGTTAATTAAGTTTAGTTGAGTTTGAGTTACGTTAATTCACTATCGTTACTAAAAAGGAAAGCAAATGAGTTATTTTGATTATCGAAGCTCATCAATCAACTTTAAAATCCGATTGAGATTGTCCTTTGGAAAAGACTTAAATGAAATATCTCAAACGTACTTATTTCTCTATTGTTCTAAAAACTTAAGCATACAAATTTTAAAACTAATTATAATCGACAACAGTTGTATGGCAAACTTTTAGAGCCCTTCGACTATATACTAAGCAAATTGTTTCAACGCTAGCTTTTCAGCAAACTAGAAAACAATGTTAAGAGACAATATTCACTGGCGGTATGATGAATTTTTAAAAAATTTTCTTTTGTTTTTCCTGTCATTCTTTGGATATTACAATGATCTTCGACTTTATTAAAGTACTTTCCTCTGCATTGCTAAATTCTGGGAGCGCAATCGCACACGTAACCGACCTGATAAAACCGAAATGAAGTACCACCAAAAGAAAAAAAAAAAAAAATATATATATATATATATATATATATATA
>MNPL01004779.1:0-12790 GCA_002081605.1 Tropilaelaps mercedesae
TGATTGTATATAATAGATAGTAATGCTAGATAACGTCAATGTATAAAGAACAACATTATTATATATAATAAAAAACGATTTCACTTCTGCCTATTTATAGTGTCTGTATACACATAGTTGTAGCTGTTTATTACACACTTTAATAGTACGAACTTTGGAAAGCAAGGAGTAACGCTGACTGCATGTAATATCTACGCGACAAAGGTCGGAGAGAAATTTAGTTTCCAACTTGTTCGTTTTTTCAATATACAAACATAATCGGAATCTCGACCAATATTTTTATTTAAATTCTATTGTTAAGCACTCTGAGTCAGCACTTGTGGTCAGCGAGACATTTCTGATCGCGCTCTATATTGATAATATGAAAATCCTGCTCTTAAGAATCTGGAGTGCAGCAAATATTTGTGACATTACACTGACGTAAAAGGTTTATATTAATGACAACACGCGTAGAACATCGTGTAGACGGGGAGCACCGTTAGCAGCTAAATAGATTTATGTTCTGTTGTTTTAAAAGCAGTCACAGTTCCACGAACCTATATACTTGCAATGAATACTTTCATGTGAGGTATAATGGGATACTAAATTTACTATTGCAAAAGTAAAAATTAAACAGTTTCTCTATATTAATCTAATCGTATAGGCTGCACATTTTGAAATACGTACCACAGCCTAATCAGGTACTGTAAACATTTTTCAAAATAAATGCGATTGCAAATGTGTAAATAACTTGTGATGTTCTGGTTATTCCGAACAACTATTTCCGTGTTCTCCAAAAAGTGAACAAGTTCAGAGCAAGAAAAGCATTGAGTACGACCAGTGACTTCTGTGTTTACTAGCTTGTGTATCGAGGACGTTGACTGCGAACATTGCACACCTTTTCACCTTTTAAAATAATGTAAACTCATAAAATTTCGTTTTGTTCAACTTTATTTAAACTTTATATCAATATCTTCGACTACTAAATGACGGTGAGGGTATATGGAACACTCTCATAATCCCCCCGAACCACTTGCTTTTCACAAAAGATCCAGGAGCCAATAACTTTCTTGAAAATCTCCTGTAAAGGAAGATGACGAAGATTGCGATCTACTACCCCCTTGATCGCGACAAAGTCTCATGCTAGAAAATCATGTGGTCCTCGTGGCGTCCTGAGACCACGTATCTGTTGCGATTTCGATCTCCCTAGTTTTGGAAGTGACCGTACCCCATGAGAATTTGGATCATCCAGTGAGTTCTCTGTCATTTCCGTACCATTCGTGAAAGTCTAGGATCAGTTTTTTTATTCAAAAGCCTCTGGCTTTTTTCCAGGTTGGACCCCCTGCCACTCATGCTTCTACCGGTCCAGGGTTATTCCTCTGGGAGTGCCCTGAGCCTAAGAACAGCGCTGCCCGCTCGCCTGCCAGAAAATTGTAAGAGAGTATTCTCGCCAAGATGAGCAGGACCTTCGTGAAGACGGTCTTATATGCCTTGTATGTCCGGGTAGCTAGAAGCCTTTGGGCGCGGCTCTTACAGCTAACTCCACCCGTGAGGGAGCCGCGTACATAGCCATTAATTCGCTTACCGAAACCAAGAGGCGTCTTGTGGCGTTAAATGCCCCTCCGATTATTGGAAGAATCCTGGCAGTGTCAGCTATTGCCGAGCAGCTTTAAGAGATACCTTCCTAACACGCGCAGTGCCTGTTAGACCGGTATCCAGCTGAACGCCGAGGTAACTCACCTCTTTGTTGGTCTATTGAGCGGCCTTTAAAGCTCAGCATGACTCCCTGTTTCTTTCTTCTGTCTCTAAGGTAGGGTGTCTGTCTTGTCTGGCGCGAGCTTTAGCTTCTATAAGGTCTCCTCTTTACTTGCCATAACCAGCAAAGCCAAATCGTCTGCGTAAGCAGACACACGACTGGACGCCAAGCGGCAGAGGATCAGTCAAAAAAGCGTTATCGGCATTACAACGAGTGAGGTCCAAGATAGACCCCTGGAGAACATTCTTCTTCACCAGCCGCTAGAAGCGACCGCTAACTAAGACACAACAAGATGACGCATGGTAAGCCCGCGGAAATTCCCTTCTTCTCAAGTGCGAGCATGAGCTCTCTCCATTCAGTGTAATGAACGTTATTTCTAACTCCTAGCAGAATCATGAGAACGAAGCGCGCGGTCTTTTACGAGGCTTGTCTTGTCCGCCTCCAGATTTAATATCCGCCAAACAGGCTAAAGGTAAACTACCCTTCCGAAACCCAAACTGGGGAGTCGAACAAGCATTCCTTGTTGTTGATTCTATCCGTCAGTATCATATTGATGCTCGTAGAGTTTGCCGAATATATCAAGAAGGCAGATAAGTCTAACAGTTTTCGACGATGGCGACCCAGGCCCTTAAATATAAGAACTAGCCTAGCGCTTTTCCATACTTTAAAGAATCCCCCTCTCCAGAGCAGTCTATTAAACATTCTAATTAGGATCTCCTCCGTTCCCCAGCTAACAGCTTTGTTGACTTCCTCCGTGGGTATGCTTTCTGTGCCTGATATTTTACCCGAGATCAGCTGGTGCATGCTCGTCGGACCTCCTCCGTGGTAACTTCAGCGAACTCGTCCTCCCCTTCCGCTAACTCTCTTAGCCCCGTCCTCATGGCCCTAAGAAACTAGAAAAGGGTTCTGCACTATCTCTGTCAAAGTTCCCGAGGAACACGAAATATTGTTTTCTTTACCCTTCTCCTGAGTATCCTCTGGGATAAGCCCTAGACATTATTTTCAACAGCGTCCTAAAGCATCCATACCTTCCTCTTCCCGTACAACCTGCCTAAGAAACATTTCCTGGCCTTGTACCCGCTATCTATAGCTGTCCCCCTGTTCTCTAAAAATGCCCCATCTTACTAATAGCCCGTTATGATGCCTAGTGAGCCCAATAAAATCTTCCGGGACCATAACCCCCCGTAAAGGAGACGATCTTCGACCATCGTAAAATGCCTCTTTCCCCCTTCGACTTCATCCGCCAAAAGGGCGGATATCTCTTCTTCGAAAACCCTCCAGTCTATCCCCCTGGCTTCCCATCCGGGTGAGCTTATCCGCTCAGTGAACGTTTTCGCGTCCTGATCCTTTTGAGGGAAACTCACCCGGATGTTTACAGTAACCATTTTCGTCATCTCAAGGATAGTAGTCGACCATTGTGGTCGTCTACAGACGTCCTTCCCGGCGAACCAGTGGAAAGACTGAGTTTCCCACTTCGTTAGAGACTAGTACAGGCGAACCGACAGGACCTTCCAATATAGCTTACCGGTTAAATAAGCATTTTGCTACCGTTGGGAGAAATAATGTGACCGTTTTTCATGTCTTAAAAGATATTTGGTGGAAACTAAAACTCATCTGGTATGCCCTTGGGTTTTCATTGCGGTCGTTAGATAACTGCAGAACTCAACAAGACGTTTGGATCCACAAAAGCGTGGGCGGATGAAGCTACAGGACTTCTTAGTGAAACACAAAATTGATACGCAATTGTAATTTCTCTCTTATACACGTGGTATATCTGTCGTCGAAAACCGGGCGTTTTCAAATAAAATTGGAGTATCCTACTATAGTTTCTTTGTTTGAAAACACAGACAACTGCAAGTCTACTGTCCAATCTCACTGGTTGACTACTTATTGAACATGCCGAGAAGAAAATAATACAAATTAGACTGGGCTATTATTTGAAGTCCACAAATTTTATCTCGCCTTGCCGATTCAGCAAGTTTAGGGCTGCTCGATCTATAGAATTGTGCCTTTGCTCATTTTGGCAGGAGATCGCTCGTTCCATTGACAACAACCAACTTCGTCTGAAAATGTTGCTGGATGTTCCGGCCATGTTCAGTTGTCAAAATCACCAAATTGCGGGGTGGCTTGCGTGTGCTTTGGTTGTTGACTAGTTGCGCTTATATTAATCCTCAAGCAAGCCATTAGAGTTGGTGAAATTACACCGTTTTGGCTAACAGTGAATGTAGAAATACTGCACGAATTTACTCTTGGTCTCTGTATGTTTATTATCATGTCGAACTTTATAATCCTGAAAATTTCAGCCAGTCCACGCCGCTGATACTCTTCTTCACATCCGACCATTGATGATTCCATCGAATACTCAAAAATAAAAAATACTAAAAATCAAGACGTTCGGAAATGTATCTGTAGCCCTGTCTGCTAAAATCAGCGACGACCGGCCCAGAGGCATGTTCCGTTTCGAACTATTCAGCTCCTTAAGACGTTCTGCAATTTTCTCCGTCAGGGAAATGTTTGGGTTTAACCTTTCGGCAAACATTGAGTTCGTAAGAAGGTTTAGCCACTTAGTGAGTTCCCAGGGGGGGTTTGCCGTTTGTCTATAAGATACAACTTATCCCACTGTTGTGCTATAATGACACAATCTGTGATGGATACAATAAGAGTATATTTCGCAAGGGTAAAGTCACTCAAAACTCCTTTCTCTGGGCAGTACGGGCAAACGCCGCCGGGACTCAGTTGCTATATTTTTATCACGTTTGCTCATCTTTCTCTTACCTGCAGCACTTATGTTGCCCTTCTTGCCTTCAAATTGCTAAAAAATACGATCCCCAGTGGTGTTTCTATGGCCATCACTAACGGTGTAAGAGGGACGACCCGCTGTATTACTGAATTTGTTAGGCCATGTTAGCTATTATGCCTTAGCTCATTGTCCACAAGCCACCGGCGGCTCCTTACCCTGAAAGATCCGTTCAGCCACCACACTAAAGGATTTTATGAAATTTGTTACTACCAATAATTTATATTGTAATTGAATTTAATTAGAACGTTTACTGTTAATATTATGACGTATTAGGAGATGCTACTTTACTTTTACCCTATTTTTAAAAAGAACTTAAAGAGCTTTGTAAAACAGCAGTCCCATGAATATTACCTTGTATTGTATTGTAAATTGTCAGGGTCAAATACAAATTAAGTCTCTACAGCTTTAATGCGAACAGACACCCGTACTATGGAACTAAAGATTAGTTGGGTAAAAAGCGTGGAAACTGTGAGTTTCCATTTTCTGTGCGTCAGGTATGCGGTCTTTTCCTGTACACAAGAGGACCGATATTTTACGCGTATATGGCTCGCTAACTTGTAAGGAACTTGCATACGGATCCTGACTAACAAAAAACGCATCCTTTGCCAGACATACTCAAGGTATTCTAAGCAAGAGAAGCAAAACAGGATAAAATTGACACTTGAGTCACATCACAGCAGACAAATTTAGAGCCTACATTTCAAACTATCCTCCGTACGCAAAAGTTATCTCACTAAATCAATAGATGCAACACAAATTAAGCAACTGTTAGACCTATGTAAATATTCACAAACGTAACTACGTCACCCTAATCAACGTGTATTAGCCGCATAGGTCTAGAACCCATAGTTACGCATTAGGGGAAAAGACAAACATATCATTTGCCTTAGAATACATCAACAAATTTCATTTGTAATTTGTTTCTGCCCTTCGCATAACTGGCAACTCGCCATGATGACCAGTTATGTGGCCGTAGGTTTAGCTTTAATGAAACTGTGTTCAACATCCGTCAAACCCAAGGGCGCTTAGAATATATATGGTGCAACCTTTTGAACGCGTACAATGGCTTCCAGAGCCATGGCCCGAACTTTAAACTTACCTGTGGAAGATGTGACCATTGCCTAGACAAATTCAAAACAACGTCGCAAGACTCCTAGAATACTAAGCACAGCGGAGAAGCCAGTACAGTCGACAACTTGCGATAGAAGATTGGTGAAATACTATCAAGCTCATGGCTGTGCTTTGAAGAAAAACACAGATCTTATGGAAAAATCTCAATTATCACGCGTATTCTATATCACTGCATTCTCTCACATCACTCCCAATGATGTGCTATATCTTAAAGAAGATTTAAGATAACCACGTGCGGAAAGAGGCAAAACTAATTTAGAAAGATCATTATATATGACCGAGATTTTCACCATTTTCCATTAATGATATATATTAGCTGTTTAAGTTCGAGGCCTTATTACTAACTCCAAGTGTTCTAGGTTATTGATAAACCCGCGAAATTAAATTTATCCGAAAATTTTTCTTAGATATATGAAGATGGCTGCAGTTTGCTTTCTACTTTTAGAAACCTTACTAAAAAACCCCTACCCACAAGCATGGCATTCTCTATAAATTTGCCTATTACAAAGCCGAATATTCATGACTTCTACAAGAATCTTGTTGAAAATATCTGAGACTAACATAAGACGAAGGTTATTGAAAGTCATTTCACCACTTTTATGGATAGGGGTAACAACAAATGTTTTGAAAGCATCAGGAAAGGTTTAATTCAAATAATTTTTGGTAATTTTCTACTGAGCCCCATGCATTAAAATGTAATCTCACAGTCGTTAGGCAAATAAATGGAATTATAAATATAAAAGCATGTTCTATAAACACGAGCATACAACCTAACCTATTCCGGGCCACTAACAGAGTAGCAGCCTTACGGCCTTAAGCCTTACAGCTTAAGTAGATTGACTCTAAATATTATTCATATACATTATAACGCTACCAGTTAAACGTACTTAAAGTCGGGACTCAATTCATTATTATAATTTTGTTAACCAAGGAAATTATTTGAAAATTTTATGATTTCTCTGTCGAACTCTTTATTTTGCCTATTATTTTAATCAAAGAGTACAGGAGCGGCCCCACGCTGCAAACAAGCGGTAGGCATGAGCGTGGTAGCTGGACTCTCTAAGCAGCGTAGTTTTTCAAATGCAAGAAACCAGTGGCCAGGTTTTTTTGCAGTAACGGCGACTGAGATGCTATGGCGGAAAAAATCAGCTTCAAACGAAGACTTCTTCAATTCGAAGACAGGAATTGCCAAATAGATCACATAAATAATAATTATAGGTAATAAATAAAATTGTTAAAAAAGTTGGCAACTGAGTTCGCCGGACACCACCGAGTGCATTAAGGGCATCAGTTTGAAAAATCTCGGTTTTACAAATGATCGCTTTATGGCTACCACAGTTAATAGGTTGGCGTATTTATAACTATTAAAGTTATAGCTTGGTGAACAAGTAACGGTTAACCCAATAATCATATTGCGTTGCGAACGCAACAATCCAAGCAGCAGAAACATAACCCTCACGGGAAGATATTCACGGGCCTCAACTAAAAAGTCTTACACAAGGAATCCTGGCCCATTAGAATTACCAACAAAAGTCTGTCAGCAACGCTGTAACCATCAGAAGCGTGCAAGCATTTGTTTTACATTCCGAAAGATAACGTGATCTGCATCTTCGCTATTCTCGCCACTTGATTCCAGCAAACCCGTTATCACTTTGCCTAACGATTAGTAAGTAGCTACTATTGCGATGAAAATTTATGCCACCGTTTTAACTGCCATGACTCGTTTTGATGACATTGGGTTATATTATACATTGGATTATACATGGTGATGTGTGTTTGTTTATTCGCATCTTTCTCAAAACAAGCAGCACTATCATACTTGTCGTACCTGATACCATAGACGCCAAGAACGCGTCTTGTATACAGAATGAATTAGACGTTCAGGCTAAAGAATCTGCACTATGAATGCCTGCGATACAGCTTAGGAATTAATTTTCTGGTATACGCGTTTTATATTTTAGACTATTGTATGATAAGTATCACACAACATATGCAAAGTTCGCACTTTTGGAAAAAAATACTTATACTTCTAAAATGATGGTTTTTGATGGTAATGCTAGTAGCCACTTCTAGCTAAGCGCTACTATACTTCTTAGCCACTGCTTGTTATTGACCCCATCTTAAGAACTGAAGATGTGGTTTGCGTATTCTGTATCAACTTGGACCTTAAGATTTTAGCGCTATTAAACCGTGACAAATCATGCGACGCGCTTCATGATCGTCGGCTGACTGACGAAGAAAAACGTGTGATAACAACAGAGAGGGGAGAGGGTCTTAAGCAGAAGACGTTGAACAGAACCTGCTGATACAAGCTGACAAAGATTTCTGCGTAAGGTGGCGACTAACACTAGCTATTCGAAGGAGTTTAACTAAATGTATGCCTCGAGAGTTTACAAACGTTAAAAATAAAAACATAAGTGTTCCATAAACATGACTATATCTGGATGTTCGACATATGGTTGGAGCAGATCGTTGTTTAGAAGACTAGTTATCAGTAGCCACCTAAGTATACCCAAATTGTATAGGCTTGAGCGAAGTTGAGCGAATGACTGCATGTTTGTGAAGGAGTTTTTTTTGTGTTACCTGCTCAAACCAAGAAATGGGGGACGAGGATAATCATGAACACAGCCGAAGGAGCAGCAAAGTTCGCAGAGGTAGGTGCCATACGTCGTGCAAAGAAAACAGAGCGACCAATAAAACTGATTTGCTTTGAAATTTGTTTGGATATCCTTGAATATATGTTTGGGCAAATATCTTCAACTTTTTCTGAGAAAGAGACGTTTTAACTGTCATTTAATACCGCAGCTCACAGGTTACGACAATTTTAATAATAATGACGTTGTGCAACTGAAGAAATCAAATAGCAAATAGCAAAATTGGACAAAACCCACTCAACCTCAAAAATTATATAAATAAAAGATAAAAAAAGAGCAAACATAGATATTTGAACATTAAATTTGTGACTACGACCTGCCCACCAGACTACCAATAATATAAAAATTTAAATTAAATAAAAACAATGTTTTTTCGAAATAAATCGTGAAGTAAACGGTAAATAATGAACGATTTGAAAAGTGGCCCGCCGACAATCAAAGGTCTGTTCTCAACTCCGTGTACAAGGGCTGGATAATATAACGAGTATTTTGAAGGATATAATTGTAGTCGTCCGGCGGAGAATTTAGAGTTGCGTTGCACTTATTTTCTAGTATCCAAACCAGCTTGCATTGAAAGCAGCTTTGATGGGAATGCTTTGAAACTCTCGTTGAAATTAGCAACTTAGCTGAAGTAGCGTGCTGCGTACCGCATTACTTCACTGTCATGGGCTTCACTAAGAAATTTCAATTTGCTTAACTCCAAGCAAAGGTTAGGTGCAATCTTCCAAACGTAATCAGTTCCCTGCACAGCCTTTCTAGCCTAAAGCTGATTTTGGTCAACGGTATAGACACTTACTAGCTTCCCATTCTTTGCAGCCTGTCAAACCTGGCAGATACTTGAGGATGAAGGCCTTGCATATCGTCTTCAGAACGAAGAGAGTAAGTATGACTCAAGCTTCGGTATTTACCTCAAAATCATCCATCCTTGCAATCTAAATATTCTATTCTTGTCTCGAGAGCTGCGTCAAAGATCCGTTAGGCACTATATATCACTTATATTACAGAATTTACATGCTTGCGCATCAGTGGCTAGATTTTCAGATTTATCTACTTTTTACTTGTATTGGAATAGCCTTTACCGTGTTTCACACGAAGTCAAGTGATGATCGAAAGTTCCGAAAAAATGACTTTTTAGTCATTTACGTTGTATTCGAAACAAATTAGTCACTGCAAGATAAAGATGTAAGTTTTGTGCTGAAACTGGTTTTAATAGGAGAAGTAAATTCATGATAAAGATAACGAACATTCGTGCGAAGGAACACCTCTACATCTTATATATTATATGACCAACTGAACTTAATAAAACGAGCAAAGTCACACGAGATTCATGGAAGGTAGATTAAAAATGCGCCGTCTTGCCTGTCTAATTATAGGCTGTCAATTCGGCTCTGAAGGTGAAAAGTTTAAAATCAGCCATGTCAGTCTCAGCATTGTGTACACATATGCCTACTGCGGCAGTTATGATTTTTAATATGAACGTTCAGTGTTTCTTCAGTGACCCTCTGGTGGTTGTGTTTTTAGGACTATCAAGTCTAGTATACCCATCAAAATTATCCAATTAGGCCATTTCACTGCCTGCACCCGCCACCGTTCTTTCTTTGTCATAATATGCAGAGAGAATCACGAGAGAAAAATGGCTTATGACGAGGAACATTTTTGGACCAGTCATATTTCATGTCAAGATCAGTGTATTTATTTAATGCATACAAATGGAATAAGCGCATGGTTTTTATGAAACTGCCCATACATGAGTGTTTCATATCACCAAATTTTTCATATTTCAGTCATAACACTAAGAGTAGCTGGTGGATGACCTTAATATCCCTTTTTACGAAAGACATCTTCGGGAACAGTCTATTTCAGACTTCAAAAACATCATTGTGTAAAATGGAATCAGTTTCATTTGCACGATTGCTATAACTAATAGTGTTATATCAATACGTTTTGAGTACTGGACTGCATCCCGGGCCACTCGTCTGGCGGGCACCAGTCAAGCACACGAGAAATTGTTCGCTTCAATAATACAGGTCAAAGTTCTCGACAAAGTGCTCGGAGCTTTTGCTTTTTTGGTTCAACTTGAAATTCCGAGTGTGTCCTGTTGTGCTCGGCCCCAGTAATCTCCTAGAATTCATTGCCAGAAAAATAGCGCGATGATCACGGAACAAAAACACAAGCCATCAAGAATGGAAGTTAGAGGAATCTGTGTGCAGAATTTAATTAAATTTTTGAGAGAAATGGATAATAAAACTATGTAAGCAACATTCCCAGGTTGTAATGGCGCAGACAAATGAGATGCTTGAGAGAAATTTATGATTGTATTTAATGTGACGTGTGGATTATCGATTAAACGTCCAATTGCAAAGCAAAGAAGGAAGTTATCAAATTTGTTGGAATGATGCCAGAACTATTTCTCAGGTCTTGCGGTAACGCCGACTTTAGTAATGTCAGTATATCGGTTAAAGTTAGTGAAATACAATTATTTGCTATCATTTCAATAATGTGCTAGGAAAGATCGAGATCTCAAGGTAGGCGAGCCCTCCAAGTTCCGCTATTATGTTATTTACCTACTATTTTACATGCATATGAATCATAATATAATATAACCGAACAACCCGAAAACCATTGATTTAATGTTGTGTAAAAATAATATCTGAGGTTTCATTTGGAAGATCTATCAAATGAACCAGCTTGCATTAAGTAAAATTAACCTTAAGACCAGTGCCTCGGAAGAAGCAGCAGAACCCACAATTTAGTGGTAAATAATAAATTGTTGAGCCAGATTTATGATTGTTGATCCCCTCTTCGAGGTACTGCAAACATCAACCACGTTATCAGCTAACCAGCCATGGCACGTTAGCTTGCATGAGTGATTTGCTTATAACTTGAAAATGTTCAACGAACGCAAAAAGTGAGAGAATGAAGGAGTAGCTGCGTTGATTTTTGTGCTAGATGGCAGTGTAACAATGTTTTCAATATTGATTAGCATGGAGGTAAAAAGGTTGAGTATGTAGGGGGTGAAGTGGCTACTAATAAGAACCAGAAAAAAGTGAGCCTTAGATAACTAAACCAAAGTATCTCAAAGTATGTAGTCCAATTATAAAATAGAGAACTCCGTACACATACTGCCTTTGAATAGCTAGAATAGATTTATAAGGACTGTAGAAGGGTCATGTTTTATCAGTGGGCGTTGCGCCTTCGAGCTAATGCAGAGTTTGGTGTATTTCGACGCCACATTGGCGTCACTTCGAGCCGAAAGGGAACATATCGGAACATTGTGATCGTGTGCTCCCCAGAGGATACCCACCGTACTTCAAATGCTGCCTTTTGTGTCAAAATTTGGACTGCAGGTTGTGGAGCAAGCTTGGTAAACCTTTAAAGTAGATTCAAAAGACAAGACTTCGCAACGTGAGTGCAAGATTGTGTCGCGTACATGGAGTACTGGTGAGCCCTCTCTTAGTCATCGACTGTGTCGTTTCGTTTGTTTTGAATGTGTTGCAACATGTGTAGCATAGAAACACTAATAAAAATTTAAAAGATCATGTACAAGGATGGGCCTATTAGATCTAATGATATTAAGTCTAAAAGACTCTTTTGTCTTTTAATCTCGCAAGGAATAGAGAAAACTGTGGGAATAGATGTCTAAAGCTAGGGCATATGGGGCCTTCGCAGCAGAACGATCTGGCCTGGAGAGATTGCGGTCATGTGGGCATTTTGCCTCCAAGTGTAAGGACCCGTTTAAGTGCGTTAACTGTGATGGCTCGCATCCGTTAAGTTCGTTTATCTGCCCACGCTTGTTAAAATGGGAAAGGGAACCTGCTAATGGAAAGTGGCAATTTGAGCAACTCAGAGACGCGCATCGCGGGGGTATTAAGGTGGAAATTGTGAACCGCCCGTCGGCTTTTCGCACATCAGTGAATTATTTCTTACGGAAATGGGTGCATGCAAGTCATATTGTACAGGCGTTCTACTGTTTATGGTGGTGAATACTTTAAATGGGCTAAAAATCGCGGTTAACCTTGCAGGATGACAGTAATTCCGTCTGTGAAGAAGAAAAAATAAAGTTACAAAGCGGAGTTAGCTAGGAAAGCCATTGACTAAGCATTTCTTAAGATGCAAACCTTGTCTGCTTTTTAGAACTCATTGTACGTTTGCTTAATACCGTCAGCAAGAAATCTAATAATAAATATATTTGAACCTTTTTTGTCTCTAATATCTGCTTCAGGTCTAATTCATTATATACATAATATTTGATCTGTTTAGGTAACATCAGCGTTTACAGTAGTGCTAATGTGACTTTTAGTACCGAATGGTACACTGTACCAGAGCTTACTGTTTCCGGGTGCGTGCTGTAAACCCAAGGTATGATAGATCATAGCAAGTTTTGGAATTTTCAAAGGGAACCATCACGCCTTTCTTCGGAAAATTTATTCATTTTATATATATATATATATATATATATATATATATATA
>MNPL01004780.1:4674-19048 GCA_002081605.1 Tropilaelaps mercedesae
AAATCGTATCTGCTGGAGTGTACAATCCACCATGTCTTCTGAGGTATGATGCAGTAAACCATATCTTTTGAAGTATGATGTAGTAAACTATGTATGTTGAAGTATGATGTAGTAAACCATATCTATTTAAGTATGATATAGTAAGCCATATCCACTGAATTTTTATCTAGTAAACCATATTCCTAAAGTTTGATATGGTAAGCCATATTCACTGAATTTTTATCTAGTAAATCATATTCCTGAAGTATGACATAGTAAACCATATGTTCTAAAGTATCATGTAAACTATATTTTCTGAAATATGATGTAGTAAGCCATGTTTTCTGGAGTATGATGCAATCCACCAAACCTTCTGAAATATGATGTAGTGAACTATATTCTCTAAAGTCTGATGTAGTAAACTATATCTTTTGAAGTATGATGTAGTAAACCATGTCTTTTGAAGTATGATATAGTCAACCATATCATCTAAAGTATGGTGTAATGAACTATATGTTTCTGAAGTATGATATAGTAAACCATATTTTTGAGGGTATGATATAATAATTCACATCTTCTGAAATATGATGTAGTAAACTATATCTTTTGAAGTATGCTATAGTAAACCATACCTTTTGGAGTATGATATAGTAAGCCATATTTTCTGAAGTATGATGTATAAACTTAATCTTTTAAATTATTATGTAGTAAACCTAATCCTCTAAATTATTATGTAGTAGACCATATTTTCTAAAGTACGATATAATAATCCAAATTCTCTGAAATTGACGTAGTGAACCATATCCTCAGAAGTATGATGTAGTAAACCATATCTTTTAAAGTATGATATAATGAACCATATCTTCCGATGTATGATGTAGTAAACTTAATCTTTTAAATTATTGTGTAGTAAACCATATCTTTTGTAGAATGATATAATAAACCACATTTTCTGAAATATGTTGTAAACCATTTCTTCTGAAGTATGGTGTAGTAAACCATCTCTTTTGAAGTATGATATAGTAAGCCATATCCTTTGAATTTTTACCATATTCCCGGAGTATGACATAGTAAACCATATGTTTTAAAATATCATGTAAACTATATTTTCTGAAGTACGATGTACTAAACCATGTCCCCTGGAGTATAATACAATCCACCATATCTTCTAAAGTATGATGTAGTGAACCATATTCTCTGAGATATGATGTAGTAAACTATATCTTTTGATGTATGATGTAGCAAACCATATTTTTTGAAGTATGATATAGTAAACCATATCTTCTGAAGTATGATGTAGCAAACATCTTTTGAAGTATGATATAGTAAACCATATCTTCTGAAGAATGATTTAGTAAATCATATCTTCTAATGTATGATGCAATGAACCATATGTTTCTAAAGTATGCTATGATAATCCACTCGTCTGAAATATAATGTAGTAAGCCATATCCTCTGAAGTTTGATATACTAAACCATATCTTCTGAATTATTATGTAGTAAACCATATCTTTTGAAGTATGATATAGTAAATAATATCTTCTAAAGTATGATGTAATGGACTATATGTTTCTGAAGTATGATATAATAAATCATATCTTTTAAAGTATGATATAGTAAAGCATATTTTTTGAACTATCATATAGTACACCATATACTTTGGAGTTTGGTATAACAAACCATTTTTTTTAAAGAACGATATAATAAACCATGTTCACTGGAGTATGATATAATAAATCATATCCTCTGAAGTATGATGTAATGAAACATATGTTTCTGAAGTATAATATGGTAAACCATATCCTCTGCAGTATGATACAGTTCACCATATTTTCTGAAGTATGATACAGTAAACCATATTCTCTAAAGTATGATATTGTGAACCATATCTTCTAAAGTATGACGTAGTAAATCATATTTTCTGAAGCATGACATAGTAAGCCATATTCTCTGAAGCATGATATAATAAACCATATCCTCTAAATTATGATATAGTAAACCATATCTCTTGGAGTATGGTACAGTTTACCATATCTTCTGGGGTATGATATAGTAAACCATATCTTCTAAAGTATGGTGTTATAAACCATATGTTTTTAAAGTATGATGAAATGAGGCATATATTTCTAAAGTACGATACACTAAACCATATCCTCTGAAGTATGACGTAGTAAACCATATCCTCTGAAGTACGATATAGTAACCCATATTTTTTGAAATATGATATCGCAAACCATACCTTCGGAAGTATGATGTAGCAAAACAATATCTTCTAAAGTATGATGTAGTAAAGCATATATTTTGTAGTATGATATAGTAAACCATATCTTCTAAAGTATTATATAATTAACCATATCTTCGGAAGTATGATGTAGTAAATCATATACTCTGAAGTATTATGTAGTAAACCATATTCCCTGAAGTATGATATAGTAAATCATATCTTCTGAATTATGATGTAGTAAACCATATCTTCTGTAGTATGATGTAATACACCATATCTCCTGAAATATGATATAGTAAATCATATGCTCTGAAGTATGACATAGTAAACCATATCCTCCGAATTATGATATAGTAAATCACGTTCTCTGATATATGATGTTGTAAACCATATCCTCTGAAGCATGATGTAGTAAACCATATCCTTGGATGTATGACATAGTAAACCATATCTTCTAAAGTATGATATAGTAAACTATATCTTCTGAAGTATGATATAATAAACCATATTTTCTGAAATGATATAGTAAACCATATTCTCTGAATTATGATGTAATAAACCATATCTTCTGAATTATGATGTAGTATACCATATCCTCTGAAGTATGATATAGTATACCATATCCTCTGAAGTATGATATAGTAAACCATATTCTCTGAATTATGATATATTGAACCATATGTTTCTAAAGTATGATATAGTCATCCACATCCTCTGAAATATGGTGTAGTAAACCATATCCTCTTTAAGTATGATGTAGTAAACCATATCTTCTGAGATATGGCGTAGCAAACCATATCTTTTGAAGTATGATGTAATAAAGCATATCTTCTAAAGTACGATGTAATAAAGCATATCTTCTAAAGTATGATATAATGAACCATATGTTTCTGAAGTATGATATAATAAACCATGTCTTCTGAAGTACGATGTAGTAAACCATATTCTCTGAAGTATGATGTAGTAAACCATATCTCGTGAAGTATAATATAGTGAACCATATTCTCTGAATTAGGATGTATTAAACCATATGTTTCTAAAGTATGATATAATCATCCACATCCTCTAAAATATGATGTAGTGAACCATATTCTCTGAAGTATGATGTAGTAAACCACATGTTCTGAAGTATGATATAGTAAACCATAATCTCTGAAGTGTAATATAGAAAACCATATTCTCTGAAGGATGATATAGTAAACCATATCTTCTAAAGTATGATAGAGTAAATTATATCTTCTAAAGTATGATGTAGTAAAGCATATTTTTTAAAGTATGATATAGTAAACCATATCTTTTGAACTATGATGTAGTAAACCATATTCCCTGGAATATGATACAGTCCACCATATTTTTGAAATATGATATAGCAAACCATATTCTTTGAGGTAATGATATAGTAAACCATATCTTCTGAAGTATAATATAATCAACCACATCATATCATAGACAGCAGTATACATGACTTGTGGAGTACCGAGTGTGGAACCCAAAAAGTTGCTCATGCAGAAGCTCTCATTTTTCCTACTTACTTCAAACCACCCAATGGTTGCTGAAAAGGACTGAGCAAAGTGACAAAGTAATCGAACAACTTGTACCCCACAATAAAAAATAGGCGTACATAGAAGTAAGATACTGGCGGATGACGACCTACATCGCTGGTTTGACCCCTGGCAAGGAACTAAGCTTATTTGGACAAGTCTTTTAGAATGCCGTGTAGAAGTTTCACCAAACTGCCACACATAACCGTCGAGTAAAGAAACGTATATGAATGCTAGGTCCGCCGCGCACTGAACATATCTATGTTGGACTACGTATTGAATTTGCAAAATGCGTGTAGAAGAATGTACATACGATACGCAGGTTTCAGGAATCTGTGCATAACCATATCAGTTATGTTAAGCAGTCGTAAAGCCCTTGAAACAAACCTGATGTACTATCACGGTAGCGTCTTAACCTTGAAGATATGACAATCATGCATAAAATATATGCACATGAGCGCAAATATAATTATTATGTGGTAGTTAAAAAAATGCTAAGAGTTAACAGCGTGGCACTAGTAACACTGGAAACGACTCGCGTTACTCGCAAATTAACTTAGCTAGACTTTAAAAAATATATATATATTAAACGTTGGTTTCGTTACTCTAAGATAACTTCGATTGATAAAAGGCGAAAAGGTCGACGTATCGGCCGACAACAAAGCTACCTTTCAAGTAGCCTTGTATCAGAAATGTAGAGTCCTAGTTGTCGAAGCATTTTAGTAGCAGAGCGGTAGCCAAGTAGGTATTTTCATAGGAGGAAGATCAGAGCGAACATGCCTCATTTGTAGACATTGTGTCCTTGCCTAATATTATAGAAGTATTTTACAGTAATCGCTAAATTCAACTATATATTTGTATATGAATTTCGCATAGGTGAGGGACTTCGTAGATTGCAACGTTGGCAATATCGCATATTTCTATATTTAGATGTGCCATACGTAATATTCCGGTAATATATAGCTTATGAGTTTTAATAAAGTTATTTTTTAACATATTGCAGCGCAATAATGCAAACCTATGCAGTGAATAATCACCTCTCCATAGTAATTCAAACGTACACGTTTCAAAAGCTCTAGTGTGCCACACTGTAATACGACGCTGTCTTTCTCCCCCCCACACGTGCTTGTACTATGTTTCGTCACTTATAATCATTACAAATTTATACATATATTGTAACAGTGAGCCAGTTGAGGCTGTCTTTACTGTGGCTTTTGATCGCCCTATCCGTCCATGAGCCTGCTCCGAACCCAATTGATAGGTTTTCTTTTTCATGTTCATACTTAACATCTAATTTATTGGAAAATTTGTTCTTCCCGTAAACCGTTGCAACGCAACAACATAACGCTGCGGAGAGGCATTTTGAGCATATGTACAGCCAGTCTAGGGCCTATATATTATAGTAGTCCGACAGCCCAATAGTTGATCAAAGAGCGAACGTATCGGGAGAGTCCTTGATAAGAATGGAGAAACTATTCAGATGATGGTAAGTGCGAGCGGGGTTTCACGTTCTGAGAAGAACGGGGTGAAGGTTGAGATTGAGACGGGAAATCCCCCCGCTCTTTGTAGGAAGATTTGGCCGGTATGGTTAACTCTCTATCGAGAAAACGACGGCAGCGAAGGCAGTAACAATGGCCGAGGTGCATAGCTAAGTTGCTATTAATGACGGTCCCCAGCTGGCGTCACGGCTCGGCACCGCGCTTCGTCCACGTCCACCGTTCGCGTCTTCCTACTTTCGATGAAAAGCACCAGCATCCCACACTTTCTATTCAAAAGCAACGGCAGCATCAACAATACCAATAGCTGAAGCAGCCCTGTCGCCATCAACAGGAACGGCACAACGAGTAACATGGGTAGTGGCATCGGCGACCGGACCTTCTGATTTTTTTCATCTACGACGACGCATGATAGAATACGTTTACACTCAGTGTATTGCACGCTGGATATGGCTACTGTACGTGATCAAAAGAAACATCCGTTACACAAAACACGTCTGTTAGTGAGTACATAGACATTGAAGATATGTATTCTATTCTTCTAGCTCTTAGGAATAACAATATATTAATTTGATGGTATTAACTTGTAAACAAAAATAAACCGATATCCCTACAAAATTTGCTGTTATTTTTATATAGTCGCTATGGTCTCTCAAAATAGAAATAAATATGAAATATCAACAAAAAAGAGAAAAAACAAACTTGTTGCTAATTCAAGTTTCTCAATGATTTAATACTAATGTTATATCGTGAAAATAACGCTACTCACGAAAACATTTTGAACCAATATGTGCTTTATATCTCATGCCCGAATGTTTTTGTTTACGCACTGAAACTACTACAAACTGCGTTTCTCTCGTGTATACCTTGACTTCATAGAGTGTACTTGAACATCCCGCTAGAGCGGAAGGAGAGCGATCATGTAGGTCTTTTTAGGATGTCTCGATTATTTTGCAAGTCTGCTTTACTCGCCTGCATATTCTCACTAGCCCGCGACTGAGACCTAAAATGCTGGCTCAACGTTTTTCTTTTCATGAGAAAATGCTCCCAAACTGGAAGAAATAAGCGTTATAACTCTTTTTGGTCTAAGTATGATTTCCTTCCGTAGTAATATTTATGTACAATGAATCTACAAATATTTATATATTACTTCATTTTATTTTATGAAAGCTTATTTAAATCTGGAAATCTTCTTGACATTCAATTGAATCATGTTTCGTGATTCATGTGTTTAAAATATTACATACATAAACGATTAGACTCATTTTCTTAGCACTTTTATTTTTGTTAGGAATAAAAATCTCATAATTGTCATTAGTCATCGAATCTTTTAAGTTACATGAGTCAAATAAAGTTACATTGAGTCAATTCGAGTTTAAACAATCATAACGGCATGCTTGTATAATTAAAGCAATTAATAAATGTGTGCCATGTTGCATTCAATGTCAGCCAATGTGGATTTTCCTAAACACTAAATTTTTCCTAATTTTCTAAATCTTTCCTAAATTTTTTCTAAATTTTTTCGAAATTTTTTCTTAAATTTTTCCTAAATTTTTTTCAAATCTTTCCTAAATCATTCCTATATTTTTCCTAAATCGATACCTAAATAATATGTATTAGCTAAATATTTTAGTGCACCATGATATCTCCACCACAAACTGTCAACACTTTCACCTCTATACTACACGTCTACACGCTAAGGTACGCCAGTTACTGCCGTTTTTGCGATGTTTGAAATGGGACCCTGGTAGCTTGTATATAGTCTCGTTTGTGGTTTCGATCTTAGTTCGTGCATTCGTCTGAGTCCCTTGAGACAGATATGGGGTGCACAAAGTGTGCATAGGTGCTAAAGAAATATCGGAAACACTTTTGGCAGAGAAAGAATAGCAGATGCGGTTTGGGTCCATTGGACCCTCGTCGACTAAATGATCAATGTGAAGATGAGCACCAATGAGCAACGACATGATCCCCAATAAAAAAAATAAGCTGAAGCACCCGAGATTAGGAGATTGTTCTAATACGCACATCCTACTGTGTAATAAAACCACTAGAGGAGATAGAATGGTATGTAGATATATGTTTATGAAAGATTTTTGTATATAGACCGAAAATTTGAAACAATGCGATACGTCCGGAATATGTTCCAAATAGATCTGGTGATGCTTCTACCCATTGCTAGTCCACAGGTAGAATGAGCGACGGTAACCATACTGCCAAATCAATTAATAAGCACAGACTAAAGTAGTGGAAACCGCAAAGAAATAGTGAATCAATGCGTTCTTCCTGTGTATTGATTATTCTTTTTAAACGCAGTAATCGTTGATGCGGTGTGTTCCACACATGGTTCTTTCCAGCGTTGTTGTGACGGTTGGTGGGTTCAACAACAAAAATTGTACAATAATGGCAGAATAATAATTCGCTAACAGCTATATTAAAAACCCGGCCTAATTTTCAGTAAAGATTGCTCGACAACACAGATTTCTTAAACTAAGATTTATTTTTCATGTTAAACTCATGCTACACTACTTTTTACCTTACGGCTCGGATCTTCATTCAGTAGTAATAGTACAGGTCTGTAGGTGGCAGACGTGTACCGAAATGCTACCTATCCTCCAAAAGCCAACTGTGCTGAGCTCAACTGGGTACAAATAACGCTATAAACACAGACGAACACGCAAATAACCCATGATGGATAGATGGGATAGGTTTACCTAAAGTTTTCTAGAAATAAAGTACATATATCTAAGGAAATCTTCAATGTTTGGACGAGCAAACAATAGATTAAGTCATCTAAATAAATAGAGCGTCATGGATGCAGCACCGAAAACCTATGCATGTCTTCTTTGTCAAAAAAGTAGTTTTCCTTCGTCTGTTCGAAAATCCGCGTTTAAAGAATTAGCTCGTTATCATGCCTCATTGCCACCTCACACTTTTCTTTGTTTAAAGTTGGCAAAGAAACGGGTATTGTCATAATTATCATGTGGAATCGTCGTATTGTTATTGGTTATTGATGAAAGAACTCTAGCGGTGGCTCAGTGGTCGTCGAAACCGGTGGTGGTAGCCCACCATATTATTTTTATTTGTTTCATTTTTAGTTTCGCTGAATAAACGGAAGAAAACAGGCCCTACATATACATAGTACAATATCTTCTACCATATACAAACAGCTAGCGTTGATTTAGAATATGCAGAAAGAGGAAGTACTACACATAAGATAATATTCGAGTAGTTTTGGTTGTTTTTCGTCGTGTCTTTTATTGCGTACTTCTATAACAAGAAAAGATTGGTAACCCCTTGCGGTCATTTTTTAATAATTTACAATAGTGAGCAAGGCTTGACGTTCTCGCACACATTACTGTAGTCTAGAGTAGGTGCTGGGTATATGGTGCCAATTGTTCAAAAAATCATAAGAAGGAAGCAAAATATGCATTTTCAATTCTATACCACTTTAAGATAAGCTCGTCAACACTTGGCCGCTATGGAAATCCCAAAAGTTTGCAAAAAAATAAAATTACTACGCACACCGTAGTTTTTTCCTTGTATGATTTTTGACTAAAAGTTGCGTTCTTTGTCAGAGCAATAGTTTTGGTATATCGATTCACCCGCTCTTTAATACATTCTTAATATTTTTTTCACTGTTACGCATTTGTAGATATTAACAATCAATAGGTCCAGAGCCAGTGCAATTACTGTGCTCGCTTGGGTAATCAGTCGATTACTTAGCGAGTTGATTAATTTCCTAAGTCCAAAACTAAAGTTTATTTCGGAACTGTATGTGAAAATACTTTTGGCATCCAATTATAGAGAGAGAGGCGACAAACACACACCAGATGGTCATGTATCATGGACCATTTTGGTGGAAAAAAGATAAAGATATAGTGCTTGTTACCATTTAGGGTGTCCAGTCCCAGTGGTAGAATAGCATGAAGCTGTCTTCTTAAATTATTGTGACGGGAGAAGCTTCTCATGAAAGCGAACCTCAAATAATTCGAGTGGTCTTAGCGCTTTACTTCATAAATTGTCACAAAAAAGCCGTAAAAACCTTTTCAAATAGTTTCGCGTATCAATTTCGTGACTTGAGTATCCTGTTCAACTTTTTAGCTGTTAAAGCGTTAATCCGCTTCGGGACAACATTAAAAGTAGATCGTAGTGACGATAATGCCAAACAATGTTGAAATAAGCACTTCAGCTATAATGTACAACAACACAAAGATATATGCCATGTCAACACAACGCGTGTTTCTACGTATAAACATCTGCCTCTTATTGCATATTCTAAGCTGCACCAGTTGGAAAACGATACATAACCATCACAAGTGTGTATTGCTACAGTATATAGGTGCATCGTAGAGAAAGGGTTATCTGTGATAGCTATAAAAATAGACCATGTACGTTGTTCCTTAAACCCGTTACGTCAAATGTGATACGGAAATTATAAGTATTCAAAGGACGGGATCTTTGTGATTCCTAAGACCCAAAATTAAATTTTTTTTTGTAAGTTAAAAAATAAAGGAGTCATTCTGTTTACGTAGGCTTAGGTTTTCTATATATCGGCCACATTATGCATAAATGAACCTCTACCTGTCTTATTAAATGAAATATTCCGAGTACTATTTGTGAACTCATATGCTTATCCAAACAAAGCCCAATTTAAGTTAGGTTTATACGAAAAAAACAACGTAATATTTGAACACAAGGGACAACAAACGCCCCAGGCTTCTTTTAAACCCACTATGTGGTTTTTGTCTGCACAGTAGCGCTGCAGGTTGTCTCAGGGAAAGACAAACATAGTAATTCTATACATGAAATCACAAGTTTATTAATAAGCTGGATTATGTGAAAATTATTTAATTTTTTCACATTTTATTTGCACATGTTCTACAATAGCTGTGTATTCTGCCTGTAGCTTCCATCGTTAATTATTAAAAGAGAAAATAAAGTCTAAGCCATTATTCAAGCTAATTGAACCGTACATAATAAGCCGTCGTAAATATATTATTTAATTCGGTTAAAAATACGGCGTTTTTTTAAGTTTGAGCTGTGAGTTGTAATTGACCTTGAAAATTGCATTATGCGGCTCCCGCGATTAATTGCAATTAACTCAGTTTTTCGAACGCTCTGGCTTGCTAGTCGCCCTTGCGTGACCAGGAAGTTAAATAAGCGAGTTCATTTTGGCTGTTTGATAAGTTTTTTTCGTCGAAATGTATTACAGCCATGTAGGAAAGGAAATGTGACTCTATAGTAGGTTCTATTGAATCAGCCTTGAGGTCAGACTGGAGTCAAGTAATAAAAATGGTTCTATTTATTTATAAGAAAGTAGAGATTTTCTTGTCAGTACAGTTAAACAAAATGCAGCTCTACCTGGAAAATGTAGATCGAAAACACTTTAGTAGAACGCCAGAAAAGAGACTTCGTAAGCGAGTTTGTAGTGAATAAAGAACGGTTTTGAGCTAACGGTTTTACACTTCGCCAAGACACTCATGGATCCATATGCGGCGCATTTAGTCATTTTGGCCTACACGGCTTTGTTAGTAAAATAAATGCTTGGCGGAGTAATTGGCATATTATCGTTATAAGTCTCTCGTAGAATACACTATATGAACATAATGAGAGATATAAGCGTAGTATTTCTTTAATCTTCTGCATGGCTTGATTTTTCGGAAGTTGTTAATTTTGGTAGGATAGTTACATGCTCAAGAAGCCCACACTTAGTCTAGAGCTTGCAATACCCAAGTAAAACATTCCAAATTTAGTGAAGCTGATTTAAGCAGAAGCAGGCACATTTTGTTTACGTGAACCCGTATGTCTATATGCCCGCTTCAAGAACTTTCAAGCCAAATCAAGTAATTACACCTTTATCGTTGGCCAAAGAACGGCACTTCTGTTGATTTTGTGATTAGTACGCAATTCTGACCGCTATTGTATGTACTATTAGAACAATTAGTCACAAGCGAATTCTGGGAGACATTACAAATTCTAAAGCGTACATGATATTCAAACAGTTGTTATGTACAGTTGTTAACATCAAAATTCCATGATACGCACAACAGTAATATTATGTAAGTACTCAAACACCGCTTAGCTACTTACAGGGCGTAGAAATTATACTTTCTTGTCGTCTATGCAGCATGTGAACAACCTTCGACGGATTTTTGACTCTGTCATTTTAGTAATTTCAAAGATGGTTGCAGTCTGGCCAGTGCGAACACTGTCTTTTCCTATTAAAAAACGATCAATCACGTTCAGCTTGTCCAGCCTGGGGAATATACTTGCTGTATTTTGCTGTTTGATAATAGGACGTAACTTTATGGTGTTATGGGAAATAAGGGGACAGCGACTCATTCACCTGATAAAAAAACATGTAAACAAGGTACATAGTGTCTCTGTGTTTTCTTAAATTTAGTCACTTTCAAAGACATATATAAAACCTAACTGCTCAAATTAATGCGTATCGGTAAAGTCTACCACCGTCTATGTAGATTCAGTGCATTTGTATACTGTTTATGGCGTAGATTATTGATCGATATCTTTCTGTGTATATGCTCCCGTTTTATATGCTATGACTATAGACTAGGTCCATTTCCTTCGAAACATAAATACGTCATCATTGTTATACTCCCACATCACTAGGGGCTATTTTAGCGGATTCATTTGAAAGGATATTGTACCCAAACATGGCATTATATTGTTAAACAAAGCTGTCATCATCTAAGGCGTCGTCAGAGATGGCTACCTCAAAAAAATTGCTTGTTTTTCTAACGCGTCCACATTCCGTAGCCGGCATGTTACGCCTACGCAATCCGCATATTAGATGTTAGTATAGCCTGCCCCCTACGTCGTTTCATTGAAAACATCATATAAGAGACAGCAATAAACATAAATGCTAAAGAAAAAAATAACATAGTTTTTAATCTTAAATTCATAAAGTACATTCTGTGATATCCCTGTATAAATATAATATGGGAGTGAGATTTTGATGTTGATACGCTCGAAACAAATTTTGACATACAGTCACAATATCCTCACAGAAGCCATGTGGGTATCAAACGGGAGTATTGTCGAGATATTCAGCGAAGCCGCGCAATAGCGGCTTCGCTAGTATAAGCTGGTGGAAGCGATTGTCACAGACATGATCTGGACCGGTCACAACCGGTCATACAAAGCGTAGCCTATCCTTTCGTGGAGAGCGCCAACGGCCCAAAGCATTACGTTGTCGGTTTTCGCTTGTTACACGTATACAACCACAAGTGCACTTAATGGTCATTGATGATTTCGCGTGCCTCCTTTGGTTTGCTGGGGAGGTGTAAAGTCGCATAAAGTACGTTCTCCGTCTTCGCGGAATATCAGGATGCATCCGAATATCGAAATCTAAAGTTGTAAAATGTGGCAACTTGTAGAGGGGGCATTCTGCAAGGAATTCTTCGAGCTATAGTTGGCTCTATCGTATTGACTCGTGTGTATAAATGTGTATGCTACCGACAGACTAATTTGTTTAATACGGTGGCATTTAGTTAATAGTTTCCAATGACTTTAAAACAGCTTATTTATTACATATTATCACTTTTCCAAAGCGGCTAGTGAAGCACTTCACTTTTAGCAGCGTCGTAGAAGATGATAGTGCATAATAGAACAAGGCTTAATGCAGCTATAAGCAGCTTAAACTGAAGGTATGTATATAAACAAGCGAAGTAATATAAAATAAAAAGTCGTGCACAGCATTTTTCAGACAGTTAAACTTTGGCAGTTGCATGCGGCTAACCGCGATTAAGCTTATCTCTGAGAACTATTTTGGAGAGTATACATGTGTAGTGATCGACTCATATATCTAGCAGTGAGATCTAACTTTAATCGACAATCCTTTTGGAGTTTCCAGTCGCTGATATCTGTGTTACTGTATTGGCTTTGTTAGGATGCTATACAGTAATACCCTATGAAATTGACATAGAGCCGTAGGGAGAAGCAACTAGGGCCTATTTTCAGAGGTGAAGGAGGCAAGGTTTTACAAATGAATACAATACGTTTGAATGAAAGGTTTAATGATAACTAAATTTCATGATGTGCACACCATAATACTCGGAGACTTTGGACACGCTTTAGAGGCAAAATAGCCCTTTTGAGAACATGAAGGCCCTCAAACATTCATAAGTGTTGCTTGAAGGTCTAAAGTACCAAGGTAGAAAAAGAAAACAAATTCAACCTAGACAATTCATTTGTATCTACTTTGTTAACAATTTTGTGCGTCTATTTATCGATACATGATAATAATGATGTTTATTCTACGTGACATAGAATATATTTGTTAAGCTTTGTTGGAATCGCCCTGAAGTATGCAAGCGCCGACAACGTGCACAAATACGCAAAAATAGATATAATACTATAAACGTTTCGTTTGTTGGGTTCTTAAAAACGTTTTTATGCCAAAAGCATGTGAGACAGATGCAACTGCACTCAAGTTACGTAATGACAAGTATTCATTCCATTCAATTGAGCTTCGGTCATTTCTTAACTACTAGCATGGCTACATTTTTATACTTGACTCTTTATTCTGAGCCTCAGACGTGTCTTACTGCGCAAAATATTAGGACGATTCCACGATATTTCCATTAACTCATCAAGTTCGAGCTGGATCGAGGTGCCCTTCTTGCTTAGCGTAAACAAAGATGTTTAATGGTACTCTCGCCTCATTGTCTTCCGCAACGGGTGGTATTCGTCACGATAGTATCGCAATGCTTGAAGTCATAGTCCAGGACGCACCGCGTGGCCCTTCCGATCCGTCAAGTAACAATAATCTCTGGACACAGTAGGCTCGAGCGAGGCCTGTACCGCCTGTGCCACGGCTTTTGACCTTAGTTTGGTGTATGTGTGTATAATCATGTTTATGCGTTGGTGCGCATAGAGACACTGTCAGAAAAAAGCCTCTATAGCTTTAAGTAGAGGCTACAACGTCTGCGAAGCTTTGTTCCATACTTTCGGATTGTTGTATCATTGCGGTATTGCCTTTCTTTTGAAACAATGTTCTCCTATTTAGCTTCTCGGCGTCGCGTCAATGCAAACCCGTCGTCGATGCTTCGGAAGTTGTGATTATACCATTTCTAACATAAAGCTCATTATATATATATATATATATATATATA
>MNPL01004781.1:0-51571 GCA_002081605.1 Tropilaelaps mercedesae
TATATATATATATATATATATATATATATATATATGTATATATGTACAAAAGAATGTAGATTATATTATTGAGAAAGAGGGAAAATTATGAAAAGTTAATCATTATACAAAATTTCGTTGAATAGCGCGTCTGCAGCTTATGTCATACATGATACGCATTTGTTTCTATTTCAAAGAGAAGCAGCCGCACTTGAAGCCAAGGACGACTGGTGGCTCACTACCATATGAATGGCCTATGGTGGTGTTGTAAGATAGATCCTGGTGATCGTAAGGAAAGACAAATGCTAGATTTTTATGTCTAATTATTTGTCACGTAAACCTTTTTAGTATTATCACCTGAAATCTCTCGTGATATAAAAAAACAAGTGATCAAATTTATTTTACACTAATATTATTTGGTATTCAAAGGGGGTCAAATGATAATATACAGTTTCGACGCGTTGACTTAAGGAGCTTCAGTAATTGTAAGGGCTTGGTAGTTTTCTAAGTACCTCAAAAGTTTAACTCTTCCCGAGGATTAATTCGCGATGGATCAAATAGAATTGTTAAGGCAAGGTCGGCCTTTATAGGCAGCTTTTCATATTAACCTCCTATTGTGTCCAATTTTTAAAGAGAATTACTCCCTGCATTTCGCTTTACATACGCCTAAACGCCCACGGTCTTTGTAACCTATAGTGAAGTATACAAGTGTCTGCAAATTCCCAGGAAAAATGAGTCTAAAACAGACTCAATACCATGGTAGCAGCGTGACAGCGAAAAACCACTATTCTTGTAAGGAGTGTCCGATTCACAACGTCCGAGTGGTTTGCTCTTGGGTGTACAGACATTAACAAGAATTACTGATATGGTATGTAAGGTCCCACTCTTCCTTCACCATGCACACTTATATCTACAGAGCCCCTCCATATGTTTTGCATATGGAAAGCGTGCTCCGTCTATATATATGTATTTTTCACAATGTCACGTTGTCTGACTAAGGCAACTTCGCCAAGACAAAAACGGAAATTGAGAATTTCATCCGCAGAGACTTAAAACGCCAACAAAACTAGGAAAATATTGAGAGAAATAGAAAAATGTCGAAATAGAAAGACATCGATGTGTTCGCCGAACAAATTGACCAAACGTTTCCTAGCCGGAATTCTCCGGCTATTCATTTGCTGTTTATTTCTCCAGTTTGACTTATACTACTGTTGGACTACACAAAAACTTACCAATTGGGCGGGCAAGTCGAGTTGTTTTCTGCATTTCGCCCCCACTTTTAACCGTTTCATTAAGTATTACTCAATTTTTGGTGCAGCAACTTAAGATAACATTTCCTAAAAGCTTAGACAGTCACGTTTGATTAGCAAAGAAGACTTTAGTCGCTTTGTATTATCGGTGTCTAGAACGTCTGCTTTAATGTGTGAAAGCGCAGTCATAACTTTGTATGTTATGCTATTACATTGCAATATCAAAGTAATCTGACTTCACAAGATATATTACAATAAACAGCATCGTTATTAGCAAATTGTTTCCCGAATTCGCCTATCTAAGTAAAGGTCAACGGCGCGACGAAGTTTGACAAAGCTTAGGGGTTAAACACTGAAGAGAAACGGTCGAGAAAAAGAGGAATTTTTGAGATTTGAAAAAACTGAGAGAGTTGGACACGGTACTGAAATAAAAACATAACTCAAACATCTTGACGCACTAAAAAGCAATAGCTAAAGGATAGAAAAATAATGTGTGGATTAATAAGGATCGAAAGCGAGAACATATTTCTGATTGCTGATGTTGCTGCTCCTAGTCATATATATACTTAAAAGGAAAGCAAACATGGTAGACAATACATACGTGATGTTACTACTATTACTGTTAATAATGGTGACGATAGTATTGCTAAGAAGCTAAAAAGACAGAATATTATGGAACGGTTAGGCAACAGAGTATTGTATTATTACTGTACAATAATATTATCAGTATTTCAGCGAAATACGTATAATATAATATCACTGAAAATAATTAAACTTAATGATGCCACTGTTGTAAGCTTTATTATAGCTACTACTACAACATAAAGCATTATCATATGGGCGGTTTCCTGTATAAAGCAACAAAAAGACCAAGGCAGCAAAAAACAATGTCTTTGCGCAAAACGCCAAGTGAGCTGAACGAAAAAATAACACAAATACAACATAACCAAAACAGCTTTTTAATAGAAGAAATAATTTCATTTTGCAAATGTATACCTTTTCTATTTTATTTATTTGGTTAATTGTGAATAATATGTGCACTCTTGAAAAGGACAAAAAAACATTGCTCGTTTGCTTAGTTAATACTGGAACTGCGTTAAAAGATTGACAAAAGGTATTTCTATTGCTATATCTGACGAAGAGATTCGTCTTACTGTCACAATCATGTTTGCCCGTATTTTACAATCATCAACCAGCGTTTGTTTTACTTATATTTTCGGTGAGATTAAAACGAGAGATGTTTTATTATAACTTCAAGCGTCTTCTTGTTGAGCCAAACGAGTGGTTGTCCCCGCAATTAACCCCTATAAAAAAATTAGATTCTTGTAGCGTAAAAATGTGATCTAATATATATATATATATATATGCTTGTAATTTATGGAAATTTATGCACATATGTTGGGCGTCGCACACAGCGTAAATAAAATAGTTGAAAAGTGTAATCAACATGCATCGATGGATGATTGCTTTACCCTACACACAACAACTACTAATCGCTATATAATTAACTGTACAGACAATACAATCTAGTTTAGTAAGATGCATTGTTAAAATAAAGACAACGAGGAACTTCATTCATTTCGGCTGAGGCGATCATCCTCCGTTGCCCTCCAATTATAACCCTTTTACTTGTAGCAGGGTATCATGATCATCTCCTTTCGTCCACTTTCAAATTTTTGCGATTAGATATGTCTCCTTTTGAGATCAACGTTTTCTGAATACACTGTTAGCGATTAATAGTTGTACACTTAATATTAACACAATTTTTATTGCTAATAACACGAATGAGTTCGCGACAAGGCGATCCGAGGGTAGCCGCAAGTGAATGAAAGCTAGAGAAAACCCTGCGTTCTCTCAGAAATATAAAAGAAAGGGAAAAGAACGTCAAAGGTGCGAAATAGTTGCACAAATGTATATAGTAATATATGGATACTAGATAAACAATGAGCTTAATATGATAAAACAACTAATGCATTGCTGATTTCTGTTAAGGTGCGCCGTGTCAATGAAAAAAAACACACAATAGTGGAAAGAACGAACGCGTGAAGAAATTTGAAATGGGCATGAGAATTTAATAACAAATAAAAGACCTGTAGAGTTAAAACCTTCAAACGAAGAAATTGTCGACATATTCTGAGTTACCGATTGAAATGAAAATCCTTAATGAAAAAAGGCCTTGAAAAATATCTTAACACAAGTAAACACCAATTTTTAGCTTAGAATTGTTTTGAAGTTAAGAATTACGGCGATACTAGCCCACGGTAATGAATGTGTTCAGAACGATTGAATTGGTGTATTTAAACAGACATCAACATTTGGCAAGTTCACGCCACTGTTATTCAGTAATAGTAGACTTAACGGAGAATATGTATATTGAATGAATACAAAATATTTAACGGTTAAAATATAAATTTGTATTGGCTTTGGCTTGTGATTTATAAATGGAAAAGCTTATATAATTGTGAATTCATTACATTTGTTGGTAACAAATATTTCTACATTATCTCTTCCTGTGCTTTATCCCTGCTCAGTACAGACAGGCGAAGAAAGAGTTAGACAACTCTAAATTTTGAAATAGCTTGCAGCAATAATGGTAATTGTTATACTATGGCGTGTCCCCCTTGTAAATCGAGTTGCTGAAATAATGCGATGGAGCATTTTCGAATCTCCAAAATCATTTATTCAAGTAATGCCGACAAAGCGGCACGCGGGCAAATCGGCATGCTATGCCCAAAAGTGTAGTTCAGTTACGTTTGCATATATGGTTTGAAGAATTAATATTTATAGCTAATTATAGAAAGGCAATCCGAGAAACGGGAAAAAAAGCTGCTCAAACAATTCAGGAAAATGGGTCGGAATATAAAAATTGTGTGTACAAGAAAAATAGTGAGAAACTTCAATTGGCGGTATTAGGTAGCATTAAGCGGTTCGCTTAAGTACATGAAAGAAGAGTCATTATTTTCTATTAACGGTAACGTGAAATCGTGTAGATAACACCGCCCGACTTTAGGACATACATGGACGCCTCACCATTAAACTTCTGTTAGTGTTAATGACATGCTTCGATATGATACATATTCTATATATCTACTCCCTATCACTGACCGTCAAGCTTCATAGTCAGTCGATTTTCGTTTACTGTCCGAGATTGAAGTGAATTCGTTGATGACAATAGATTTAATTTTGACGAAAGAAGACTAGGAATTAATTAAAGCTAACAGTCGTTAATCTCTATTCGGATTTCTTCAAGACTTGTCATAGCGCTAATAGAAGATAGTAGCTATGTGAGCCATATACAATTCGTAATTTACATGATTGTGCCCGAAGGTTAAAAGCACGCCTAAAAAATTCACAAAACGCATTATTTATAGAAACTATAGTACAAACTAGACAGGAATCTAATTTGAATTTTTAATCTAGACTAAATAAAACAGCAAGGATATTTGAGATATTTGAGGAACTGGCTGTATCATTCCGTAACGCCAAATAGCTTTTCGTTATAAACATAGGAAAATAAGTGGTAAAGATTACTTGGATGCTTTAAAAGTTAGTAAATGTTCGTGTGATAATAAGAAAACGCACATTTTTCCGCATCCTTTGCTTCTGAATGCGTTCCTGGGCAGGCAAAACATATCTAACTCAGCAATAGATTGCTCGTCTTCAGTTAACACAAAACCCAATTGGTTGAGATTGAAGAGTTAAAACTGAAATTTTAATCCAAATTCAATTTTTCGATTTGTTACAAAAACTGTGCCTTAATGTAACAAAGCCATGAGTCAAAAATGTATACGTTCGCGGAGTGAAGCTACGGTTTCTAATTTAATTCGGCTATTAAATAATTTTGCTGGTGTGCAAAAGGAAATCCAAGGCCAACGTCAACAAATAGAGTCCTGTCGCTCAGGGGCGATATTTGGCTTGATAAGTTTTTGAAAAATTGTTCTTGATCACGAAAGGTAAACGACGTTACTCAAGTTGTTGGTAGATCACATATCATAATAAACGCAAGCGTAAAAATGTATAGATTTAAATTGTATATATTTAAGCTTTTCCAAGATGTTCGATAGAGTAAACCACCTTGTCTTAGTGCCAAAAGTAGATCGCTTAGAGGTTGGTGAGTGCGCCGTCTAAAATAAAGACGCCGACTTCGTTAAAATTTAGTTTTAATTATTTCTATCTTCTTTAGTTTTATCTATTCTTCAAACCTTAATAACGGATCATCGCTGCTGATTATCGCTGCTGATTGGCTGACGATGCTAGGTGCTCCGTTGATTGAAAGTTAGGTTTCTATCTGTAGAACTCAGCAGATCTGGGATGGTGTGCTAGGTTACATAAAGAAAAATACGTTGCAGTAACTTCTTGCAGTAAGGCCAAATAGTCTACGCAGTATAAAATCAGTTGCTTCAGAGCAAATTTAACGAATAAAACATTTTCATGAAAAGTCTCATAAAATATAAATAAAAGGGTAATGGTGATAGGGGTACTAGCGCTTTTGAGGAAAGCGATTAACCCTACGAAGTAAAAAATATAATCATCTAATATATTCAAAAATTCTAATCAGTCACAAACAAGAGCAACATGATTATAAAGAAAAGATGTTGAATGACATAACTTAAGAAAAATACAGGCAATGGGAGGATGTGTTTGACTTGACTTGAGACCTCAACCTGTAAATCTCAATTAAAAGGCAACTTGAGTGATCGTAGCGGGCGAATTTTTACGGTCAAGCCACTTTAACTGGAGGTCTACTCCGATTTGATGCGGTTGGCTTCAAATGACTTTGAAGCACAAACCACTAAAAAACTGGACCTCGTTACTGCTCATATGTCATTATTGGCTTAGTTGTATGTTAAGAACAATATAATATGGTTTTGGTTTTTTTCATGCGTGGATGATTCCATTTATTTGGTAATTACTGGTAGGTGTGTTGTTTGCTCAAAGTGATTAATGTTCAAGGCTCGGATGAGACGTTGAAGCAGTGTGAAGCAATAATATCGATATCGTCTCTACGTTAAAAAGGACAGGTACGTGTGAGGTTTTACGAAAGCTCCACTTCAATAATTTGGCAATAATTTGGTGTTGAATGTTATCCGTACATGCAATGAATTCTGATGTATTAAACTGAGTTTCTCTTTTAAAAAATACATTAAAGTTCGTAGGACATGGATGTCAGCATTATTCCTAGCTGATTTTCTCACGGAATTGCAGTTTGTTTTGCTAGTCCCAACGGAGCCGATAACAGGCCTCGTTGTCCTTCCCAATTTAGTTGTAGTGGGCTATTGTTCAGTTATCTACTTTGAATTGTCATTTGCAATTCACGAATCGTCATTTCGATCACCGTGAGTGGCTGATAGCAGATGTTCTATAGTAGTAAGTTATGTAGCAAGCTTTGGTTACGCGTCTCAGAGATGAATCAAAGTGTGCAGTTACGAGTTGCTGATAGCAGGATGTTGCGGTTTAGTGAAGGTTTGTAACTGATTATTTTTTGATATGCTTGCAAAATTGCTAACTGGCGGCTTTGCTCAAGCATTCTACGAACCTCTGGTAGGCTTTAAAGACCTGACTAAGGTAAGTACCATTTAGGTTTTGGAGCGATTGTGTCAAGTCGATTCCCATGACTACCCTTAATATATCCCAATCATGGCTCAGAATGTTAGATTTCGACTGAACCACTTCGGCTTAACTTAGACCAATGGTATGAGCCTTAAGGTCCATTAAAAAAATAGTTAGTAAAACATTATAGGTGCAACAATTTTATATATGTTTATGTAGAACACTCATTCGCATCATTGCTCGCAAGTGCATTGCTAATTCAAGCTAATTATCAAGTATGGTTTAAAAAATTTCTCCGAATTTACTCATTTTCATATGCTTATCTAGAGTCTTTGTATCTCATCAGATTCTTGAAGACACTTAGTAATTGTCCGAACAACATATGATATACTTCTATAAACGTTATTCAGTATCTAATAATGTAGAAATTTTGATAACGTCATAGAAAGAGGTAACGAAGAACTACATGCAGGATGCATTCATTGCTAGATTATCGCAGCGTTTTAAGATAAATGGGAACTTCTTAGTGTTTACGGGTAGTGAAAATATCAAATCTTCCAAATTCAGTCGTGACGTTCAATGCCCTTATAATGTTATATTTGTTTTTAGTAGTTTGCCTAATTAAGCACAAGGACCAATGTTGTTGGAAAATAACACTCTATTGGTAGATAATCAAAGCATTTATCGTTAACGTCGAAATTTCCGTTCAGCATAAGTATATATAGTAGGATTATGGCCACAGCGTGAAAAATTTGCTTAAAAAACCCGCTTCTTATTACCACGATAATAGGCAGTTAAAGAGCAAACGTTACTGAAGCGAATATATAAATGTCGTAAAAATTAGTTAAGAGCATTTGGGCGACACTATCCGTAATTCTTATACTTCAGAGATCTTGAGGCCGTTTCAGCGCTATCGTAACTAACCAGACAGTTTATTCGAGCATAATGTTCGGTTTCTCGTACTATACAAGTTTAAATACTTTTGCACTATTAAAGTCTAAATACTTTTGTAAAATATTTTAAATGACTTAATTGCTGCTGGTGAAATAAGAGTTTAAAACATAGGTCAAGGACGCATTTCATGGAAGGATGATATAAGGGAAATTCATATAATAATTTTTAAGTGCATGCAATCCTCAACAAATTGAAAACGCGATTTTGTTCAGTGGCACGAAAGTTTAACGGAAGGCAAACCTGAGTCTCGGATTGTAAGAATAACACCTATCTATTTCGACAAATTATTAAATTATACCACTTCATTCACTAATTTTGTCTCAGTTTTTCGTATGGCTACTGTGCACTTGATTTGACGAGTCCGTGGAGGATACTGAAGTAAACTTCGTAAACTGAAGTAAAAGTCAGTTCGGATACGCTTCTCGTTCTGTCTTTAATGAAGAATAAAACCAGACGTGACGTTTGAAGATTTTGCGAAAGAGATCCGGAAAATCCTGTTAGCGATTGTGTTTTTTCGAAACGGACGATAACATCCCCAGTGGAGGCTAAAAAAATGTTCAAAAAACGAAATCAAGATGTTAAAAGGAATATTTTACTTGCAAAAGGCGACCGTATTGATTCCCCTAACCTAATTGGCTCCGACGACGACGACAGTTTGGTAGAATCTAACAGAAGTAAAGAAACAAATGTGGTAAGGGTAATTTTCAAACACGCATCCTGTCGTCTTTTGGCTCCTTGAGCAGTATTGAGTTTGTTTTTTGTATTGAGTACTATCATAGTGTTTCAGAGGGTGTATGTTTTTTTATCTTTTTACACTTCTTCATCCCTATGTATTTTAAAATGTGCGACAGAAACCAAGTCTCTTATCAACCTAGGTGTAAAGGGTCGTTCAAAGGTCGTATCGGAAAGCTTCTTGCGTTGCTTAGGGTACAACTGAGTAGCCACATTATATTCTACTAAGACCTACAACAATCTACCGCTGTTGTGTTGCATTTTCGACTTCCGCTTGTCAAGATACTGAAACTCCAGGTCTGGGAGTGTGATGCCTCTGGCATCGGAAAATAATAATGGGAAATAAACGGATACATCATTTAACTTTCTGAGGACTACTTCACAAATGAACCTCTTTGTCCCCCCTAGTCACAGAGCAGGATGGTTCCTGTCTGGCAGCGTAGTTCTGAGCTAAGGAGGTGCCAACCGCGCGATAACTTCTTCAAGGACGGCGTCACGAAAATTGGTAACTATGCGTCTATTCTAATAATTTAGATTACATCGCTATTAGCATTTAGACGTTCGACGTACAATTACAGCGATCAACTGACTGTCCTTAATAAGTATTTACATTCCACCTCAACCAACAACGATGCAATTCTTATCGCTTCGATCTTTTTACTTTTGAGAACCTTGGCGCTATATTAATCTCAAAAATTCTAGTCATCAGTTTTAGATACAGTTTGCCGATGTCATCTAATGGTCATTTTTTATTTCTCTAGCTCTTTCTAACTCATAAAAACAAATTATAAGAAAGATGGAAGAATTCGATGAGTCCAACTTATTAAACATCGCTGATTACAATAATGTTCTATACGGCATGTTCAGCATCACGCATATTTTTTAGTTTTTATGTGTAAAATTTTCACTTATAAAATCAGTTTAGAAGCTATGTAAGGGTAAACTGTACACAAAGTCAAAGAAATCTGAGACTTAAGAAACACTGTCACTACGGTTTTATACTTAATAGATGGTTAGGCCTTAATATGAAACTACAAAGTTGGGCCGTAACATTTGTGACGAGGCCTTCTACCCTAAGCTGAACTCGGAGAGTTAGCTAAATGCACAATAAGAAAATTATTCAATTTTAGGAGCTTATCGATCAAACCGATCTTATCGGAAACATATGAAAATGTCAGGTATAATCTTCTAGGGAACTGCAGAGAAATCCTTAATTTTTGTCAGATCATGAAATTTTTACAAAAACTTATCCAGGAGCAGTTCACGATATTAATGCATTTTCTTTTCTTGTTTCCTTGTTTTAATTAAAGGGTAATCGTACTAAAGATGTCAATTGGTCCTCGCATGGATGCGAAAAAATCGAAAGTAAATACAGTCAATGGCTTTCCCGTGCAATATGACATTCATTTGTGAAATGCATTCGTGTATATTTTTTTATTTGTTATAGATGTTGCTAATAGCGAAGCTTTGCCTACGGTTTTCCTAGGCGGGCTTGAATTATCCGTACTAAAGATCTGTTTGTGCAGCGTGGAACAGACATGTTTGATGCTTTTCTATAGCTTTGCACTTTTTTGGCGCTAACACTCGTTACACAACACTGCATTGGCTGCAATTTATGAGCAGATTATTTGCTCGTATATGAAACTGAGGAGGACGAGATGCCGCCTTCAAAGATGAAGCAATTTTTGGCTACGGCACAGGAACGTGATTCCGAAGTTGAACCGGCTCTTCTTCAAAGTCTTAAAGAGAAAAAGTGGCGCAAGAGTTTCATATTGAATCTACAAAGATCTGGCGTAATGGTGGAAAAGGTTGGTTATAGGAGCATTTAGAATATCTTAAAATTAATTAGAAACTAGTCTGTACAAGCTCACAAAAACTTCTGTTAGGTCCTGAAAGCGCATCTGTGTTTAAAAAAAACTGTGGCTGAAGTATTTTCTTTCAACAGATGTTTTTGCCAGAATATATTTAAACGACATGCGTTTGTGAAACAATCGTACAAAATTCACAAACACTCTAAATAAAAATTGTTTCTGAGCCTTTTTTTACTCCTAATTCTACCTATACTGCACACTTTGTTTGTTCTTCTTCGGAGAATTTTAGAACTGTAAGGCGGTCAGCAGTGAATAGTCTGAAACTCACAAACCCACTGTGACCCTAGTTGGTCCCCCTTCAGGCTCGAAACTGTACCCATGGTAGAAGAGTTCTCGCGTCTCTTATTGTCCTCATCCTTTATGTCCCGCTACATTTACGTAGTTGTTAGTTACGTACAGGCAAAATAACTGCTCGTTTACTCCATACCTGTTGCGTGGGTAGGTGTGGTGGGGGCCTAGCCGTTCCCTCCCGCACTCCCTCTTACTTTCCTGAACGCGCCTTTTTTGACGTACTTCTCCCCCTTCCCTCTTGTGTATCTCGTTTTTTGCCGTAACCTCGCGGTCTTCCTCAACTTAGTCTTATAGCTCTTTCGTTTCCTGTCTGAAGATACATAATGGTATCCCACCAGTTTATTATCTCGGCTTAGGCCCCTGGGCCATTCGTCACATAGTCCATTATTTCTCCGATACCCAAGCCTGCAGACAGATTCCTCACGTAGTCTTTTCTAGGGCCTATTCTGTAAGACCGTATGCTCACATGTATTGTCCTCTTCCCCGCTATTACAAAGGACACATATGCGCTTGTGCTTTTTCTGTTTTTACCATGTACGTTTGGTACTATACATAACCGGATAGTACCTGGACAGTCCCGTACGTAAGCGTCAGTTCGACTAAAGCGGTCTACGTATCAAGTTCTTGGTTCAACTCTTCTTGGCCGTATCATCAGGTTTCGCGGCTGTCGATTGTTTTTACAAAACATCTATGGTGTCATTTTTTACCATGGTCAAGTTCAGGTCCTTATCCAGGGCTGCAGACTGCTCTCCGCCAAAAGGTTTCATAACGGCCGAAACAAGGAGCGCTTCGATCGAATCCGTCCGTTACGCCCTGATCGAACACATCTGCCTTCGAAACATTTTTTCTGTTTTAGAAATTTTAGTTTTTTTGATTCATTATTTTAATAAGAACGTCACTATTTTTTGTAAAACTAATTGGTGGCTTAAGGTCCGATTGTCCGGTAAACGGACTCTGCATTGATTTTATTTAATCAGGCTGAAATTCTGCCATTTGTGTTGCCTCGGTATGTAGTAACATGGGCTTATGATCGATAAGTTCTGAAGAATCCACCGTCGTGTGCTCGACGATATACACCTAGCCCGTACCACATAGCTTGCACACGTCTGTATTTACAAGGATAAACCTCTGCAGATATTTTCCGTACTTGCCATGGTTTGTGATGATCTGTGTGACGAGAAATCCCAAGGCGCGCTTCTTTTCCAGTTAGCTTTCTGTGCTGGAGATCAACTGTTTGATGCTGATGCGTTGGGATGCGTCCTACTGATCCCATGATGTACGGAGCGTTTCCCTGTAGATCGTGGCCTCATCGACCGATGGGTCCTCTCACAGTTGTCTCCTTTCTTTGCTCTTCAATTTCAAGAGCTTCAAGTATATTTGTCCGTAGGGCGACCATATTCAAAGAATTTTTAGCGCGTGACTCAAGTA
The DNA here is from genome assembly GCA_002081605.1 of Tropilaelaps mercedesae. NCBI lineage: Eukaryota > Metazoa > Arthropoda > Arachnida > Mesostigmata > Laelapidae > Tropilaelaps > Tropilaelaps mercedesae. The sequence goes on from MNPL01004781.1 coordinate 12,056, forward strand.
TAGCAGCGTCTTTGACGTAGCACGAGGGCCGTTTCGTGCAGAGGTAAGCAGGTGAGCGTTCTGCTGTATACCTCTTAGGCAAAAAACCCAGTCATACGCAAAACAGGGGCTTTAGGATAGACCCCTATGGAACACCAGAGGTTTTGTTCATCTTCAATCCTTCACTCCCCAGTAGCTCGTCGTTGAAATAAACGCTGACGATCCCGAGCAAGTACATCGAGCTATACTCACTTTTCAGGATGTCCAAGACAACTTTCCAGAGAAGCTGTTAAATACGTTTTTCGTATTTAGAGGATGATGATGAAAAGGAGGTTTGCTCTTCGCTGTCAGGGCCACGTGGAGAAGTTAGTACATTGCCCTCATGGCAGAGCGATTTTCCAAAATCCAAACTGCGCATCCAAGGAAAGCCCATGTTTTTCTACAAAGGATTGCAGTTTACTTCCCACTGTATCCACGATAGCTTCAGCCAGAGTACTGAAAAGGCCCACTAAATGATGTTTTCCTCCTCTTTTGAGAATCAGGCTAATGTTGGCCCTTTTCCAATTTCTTGGGAAGAATAGAGATCGTAACATATTGGCGGCGACGTTTGCAATAATGTCATAGAGCTTCTTGAAAAGGCTTTGGCTGCTACTGAGAATAGGCCGTTGGTTTCTAGAGCCTTCCCGGATCTGACGCACTCTCCGGCGACCATGACTTAGCCGGCGTGATTGACGAGATATGTACCTTAGAGATAGCCTGTTCATAACCTGTCATAGATGGAGCCATGTTGTAGTAACAACGACGTCAAGGTTGTTTCCTATTTCTTACGATACATGTGTTCCACGGAAGATAGGTGTGGAGCCATGGCTCAAAGTGACTAAATCATATATAAGCTTAATTAGTGCGACGGAAGTCCCAAATTTCTGAGTCAACATTCAAGTCTCCTGAGACGAAAACTGGCCGAGGCCAGAATGTTCTCTCGGACTTAGTGGGTTCATGGATAGCTAGCTTGTCCGTGAAGTCATTAGGACTGTCTAAAAAGATTAAAAGTGGCCATGTCGCGTACTTCTACTTAACAACGTCGCCTCATATAACAACGACGTTTCCACAACGGTTCTTCAGTGTAGTTCTATGGACGGTAAAAAACGGATGATAACCTCGAGCATCGTTCTTACGCCCAGTCTCCGTTCCGTCACCATCATTCACCAATTGGTGTGTCTCTCGTCGGCAGATAATTTCGTCCGAAATTTCTTTAATTTAATCAAACTCCGTTAAGGATTTTTCAGAAATGACCACGACTATATTAAATCCTCATGTTACGTTACCATTATCTCCCTTTTATTCAATAACCCAGGACATGAATGCTTAGACCTTGGTGGTATTTGGGCGAACCGATGCTATGAATTCTGCCTGAGTATGCTGTCCAACGGGCTTGTCTCTCCAGGTATACTGAGTTTATCAAGCTAAGCCTCCCTAAGCTTGATAATTTGAATTTGTATTAAACATTGTGTCTAATAAGCTTCTTACAATAATTTTATGGAACCAAAAGAAGTCATAAATTTTTAATAAAGCCTTTAAGGTTCAAATGAGACTGCAACAGAGCTTTTTTTAACATCATTGGTGGTTAAGGTGTGTAAAGCAAAACAAACGATAAGAGGTTCTTTGACCTGAAAAACTACGACAGCAAATCTTATCGACGATGCGACTAAGTGCATGATTACTAAAGCGTTTTTTTTATTATTTAAGCATTACTTCAACTTATCATTTAAGTGATTTTTATGTTTATGATCCTGGTAACAGGTGGTGATTACATAATTACATATATTGACTTCCGTAGTTATACCCATTCACAGGTACAAGTGTTGCAGTGTAATATGAATGTTTAACTAACTTCATTCACCCGTAGGAAGCAGTACGAGTAGGGGGAAAAGATGGAAGCAAAATACATTACATTAAACTGTCGGTACCCTGGGAGCTACGTATAAAGTACGCCGAATTACTTTGCTTCAGGACGCCTCTACCGCTGGTATCAATTCCAAAAAAGGTCAGCCTACTCATTTAATATAGTCATTCAGAATTTATCGTATCTATATAAAATGCACCGTTTTAGTTCACCATAAGGTGGCTGTTTTTGAAATGAAACGAAATAATTTACAGGGCCCACCACATGCTTTAAAGTACCTTTCTTCTACTTGTCCGTAATTCCCACAATCAGCTTTCCTTGCTCAGTTGCCTTGTTCACTTGGAACAGAGCCTTCGGCATATCCCACAGAAGTGAGCCCAAAACGTCAGGCAAGTGGTAGGTAGTTCGATTCTCTGATACTAAGTGGTTTCTTAAAGGTTGTTAGCCGGAGGGTAGATCTTTAGACGACAGTGGTGATTGGGAATGCAATGTCAGCGAAAATTCAGCTTTCTACGATATTGAAGGCAAGAAGAGCGACGTGAACAAAATAAATCTCGTTTAGGCAGGTCCAGTGGAATTTTTCGAAAATGTCGGAAAGCGAGCCTATGTGATCTCTACCAAAAACTTTTTTAAAGCGTTATTTTTAATTATCTTAATTTTGTAAATGATCGGTTTGGAGGTACCACCTCAAATATTGCAAGAGGAGTGTTTGGAATGGGTGCAAAGTTTTATGACCCAAACACATGTATTCTTTTCAGTTATGCATTCTTCAGTTCAAAGATGACATAGGGGATCAGACGCAAACATCCAAAAACGGGTGATCCTGCGCATCTTTTGTATTCGCTTAGCTTTACCTTTGGGCCCACTACTCACCCATTGAAGTACGCTCCGATCTCTACATTGGAAAACGCTCTTCTATTTATGAGATCACCAAAGAGTCTGAACGTTTTGTGTTTTTAAACTTCAGCACATGTTTTTTTTTCTATTTATTTATTGTTTATACTGGTTTGGCAATGAAACAAAGATTAGGTAAAATTAGCTTGACAGTTGAATATTGTTTGCCTATAGTATGACTGAAACACTGCATGTTGGTCTCTCATTTTACCCTGATCTACGTTCGTCTTTAGGAATCCAGGAAAAAGTCATGGAGGTACCTTAATTGGCTGCTTCGGATTTGTATGGTGGATGTACCTAACGAACCGGACAAATACTTCACGGGCCACTTCAAAATAGCTAACATAAAAAGGTAGCAAAGGTTTATTGTCATCTACAGTGAGCTTGAGTACTTTAGGAATATTCGATTAACGAAGTTGGTGCTAAGTATCTCTGCTAGAGCGTTAAGGAGCTAATGGAATGCAACTTTCCTATAATTAAAATAATATGGAAAAAATCACCAACGTTCCTAATTAAAAATTATCCTATTTGTTTAAGGGCTTATAGTAAGCATGACAATTTCTATGGCTTAAGCTATAAGGCAGGCTAGGCTATGGAAAATCAAGCCCACTATTTTCTTAGTTGCTTGCAACAATTTTGCAGTTCTTCAGCCAACGTCTACATATTACATTTTTGTTCAAATTCCATATTCGTACCCCAACTGTATAGAAATTGCCTCATTTACGTAAGTTACCCATATCATTCATGCTTGCAGAAATTATTCGCGCTTACGACACTTCAATTAAGCATACTTATACACTCACACATAGTCAATTTTTTAGAGCACAACATCTCTTTTGGAATAACAACAAAGATCGCTTACTAGTGGTACAATCCAAAAACTCATTAGATGTTTCTTCATTCTTTAAAATTTTATTAAATGTCTGAGCATGGCTGATTTCATACAGTCGCCGACCGATGTAGATTCAATCTTTATGATTCACCAAATGACGTCACGCTTCCACCCGCCGGGGGAGCTTGTACTGCATGTTTCTCAGCAATGTCATGAAAACTTGGGTGTAGACACGCACAGAATTCAACAGCAAACAAAAGCTCATCCCTGCGCCACAAAAGTCTTGCTTACTGGACGTCAAGAAGGCAGAAAGCCTCACATCCGGACCTTTTTCAATATCTACCTTGACGATGACTTTCACCCTGTTGTTCAGTCGTAGATTTATCTCTCAAGGTAATGAATACTACAGAAGGAATATTAGCCCTATCGCAGTAGGTGGAAACGTCAAGCTATCGCAAAATTTTTAAACGTTGTATGATCACGAAGTTTGTTCTGACGGCCACGGTAAGCCTGACACATGCGTTGAAAGTTTTCATCAGTGACATTCCTCATAAGATCGCTAAAGAGCATAAACAAGACACTCCCTAGAACCCAGGGAACCTTGTACTTGCAGAGCCGCTCACGGAAGAATCTTTTAATTTTTGCAAGTCGGGGATTAACATCTTTTATGGAAGATCAAATGGAACCTTTCTATGTGGTACAATCCCAAACGCACTTTTGTAAGCAGTGTAGATTACGGCAACAGACGTCTTACTGTTCACAACTATTGCAGTTACATTGAGTAACTTTCGGAAGCAGTACACCGTTGAGCGACCCTTTCCTCAGGTATTTTGATGGAGACATATTAATCCCTGGACTTCAGCATTAGCTATAATAATTTTATATATTAAAAGCTGAAAGGGTTTTAAATTGCAATTAGTGATATTGTATGCTTGTGGCTAGATTAATTTTTTTGGCCTTGACAAAACCGTGCACAGCGTATTCTGTCAAATTATACAAGCGCCTGATTTTTTACATTCTGTGCGCTTCGAAAGCGTAAAAAAATAAAAATTTGGATAGTGAGCGAGGAATCGCTGGAAGTCTTCTCATAGTAATCAAGAAAAAGTAAGCCCCGTCTGTGTCGTCCACTATCGTCTTCCGTTATCTATTCACTGACACCGGCAGGCCGTTCTTCAGCTTTGCCTTGGAAGGTGAGCTTGACCTTTACCCGAAATATCATTTGGAATTACTACGCCTTTTATTCACATCACGAATTTTTGCATCGTTCGGCGATTCAAATTCACGTTAACTATGGTCATGATATTTTTGAAGAAAGTTGTACATCACATCTAAAGTGTTTCCATAAACGAGTCAGTTTGCATGAACAGTAGGTCACCCCAGTTGGCATCGGTAAGTGCACAGATGATATGTCATACCCAGCGTTATTCTAATTTTAAGTAGTCCCAGGCAAAGCTAAGAAACTTCATACTTTATAGATCAATCAATCCTATCACTTTTCGCTCCAATAAAGTAAGCAACAACTAGTCAAAAAGCTTTCAACAACTAGTATACAGTATATCAGATTTATCACATATGAAATTTATACTAAAATCTTTACATTTTTTCGAGTACGAAGATATTTTTAGAGAGGGTACAGGATGGGCGATGCTTGCACTCTTTCATATCATGGAGTAAGTCCGTATTCACATTAGACTTGCATATTTAACGGCACGTTTAGCCAAGAGGTGTATGGTTAGCTATGTGAGATAATTCATACGTTACTAAAGGTTTGCTCAGATTTTTGTCATTTCACTAATTTCTACTTTTCTACAAGCTGAAGGCACTAGAACGTACTATGTCTTTTTTAATGACTCAGAATGGGTGACAGACAAATAGATAATAATGAGCTGGGTCTTGTATCGGCTTGTTTCAGCTCTTTAGACCAAATAGACAGCGAGCAGTATTTCACAGTGGGCCAGCGAATTCGAATTGCTCAAGAAATACTACGCAAAACAAAGTTTGGTGACGAAAGGAAGGGCTACGTCGGTATTGATCGGCTTGTGGAGGAGGGCGTTTTCACTGGGGCCTTTCCTCTACACGAGGTTTGCAGTTCACCAGGCTCAATTCTCTTTGTAATCTCTATCATTTATAACGTTTTCTCTGCTTTCGGTAAGATTTTATATAGGATGTGGGGAAAACAAATTTATTTCCGTGTGTAGAAACATGTGTACAACGACGTTTCGCATTGCTGTATTGGCAGGTATGTGACTAGATCGTTATTGAAAAATGTAGGCCCGATTAAACGTCTTGAGTGAACCTCAAAAGTCCCACTACCAGCTTGTAAGATTTGTAAGGCAGTTGATTTAAGGGAATATGCTATACCGTTCTGTAAATGGGAAAGTACAGTTACGTAGACTGCATCAAAAGATTTCACGTTATATACTGATGGAATCGAGTAACTGAGGCAGACGGTTATTCAAACCATCATTGTGTAGGGGTCATAAGTTGGAAAAGAACTTACAGAATGATGTATTGAGGATAGAAGCTGAAGAAATGGAAATATATAGAAATTCGCTTAAAAAGACAACTTAGCTACATAAGGCTGACTGTATAAGACTTTGTTTTCCATGGTTTACAGAATTTTAGGTAAGGCGGGGTGTGGTTTATCTTTAAATCGATTGCATCAACAGACTTCACGGTATATACTAATGGAATCGATTAACTGAGGCAGGCGGGTATTTAAACCATCATTGTTTAGAGGTCATAAGTTGGAAAAGAACTTACGGAATTATGTATTGAGGGTAGGAGCTAAGGAAATGGAAACATATAGAAATTCGCCTGAAGAGACAACTTAGCTATATAAGGCTGACTGTATAAGCTTTGTTTTCCATCTTTCTGGTTTATAGAATTTTAGGTAAGGCGATGTGCCTTCATCTTTAAATCGTGATTAAATGTCACTTAAGGCCCTAATTTACTAAGCGAGCTGTCAGTTCGTTTGGGTGTCGTTTGCTTTTGACTGTACAATATACTCTAATAGATGCCCTCCCTTTATGATCTTTAGAAGAAAGCCACAAAGGAACTCCTCTAGAGGTAAATTAGCGAGGTTCAGAATCTTCTTACCGAAATTGTATATCATAATAAAACTACTTTTATGCACGAAATTGAGAATTCGAGCGCCATCACTGCTTAATATAGATGTAATGGACCATATCTAGGAAAGACGAAATATGCCAAGGAAAAAGTAATGCGATTGAGCAGCTAAAACGGTACACAGCATCACGACTGACACAGCGGTAGACAACGCTAATAAAATTGCTAACGAAACAGAAGTCCCATACCCTGACTAGAAGACAAGAGAAGAAACAGTAGAAAAACAGTGCTGCCGACGCTGCCGAAACACTGGAACGACAAAGGGGATAACAAACAGGTGAGGTCAGCAGGGGCATAACGAGAAAAGACGAACAAATTTGATGGAGGTCTACCATACTATATTACATAGCTGAATCGAGGTAGCCAAAAGGAGATCGAAATAGCCACTGAAAGGTGCTGAGCAGAGTGTCCGAAAAAAATTCTAAAAAAGAGATTAAGATGAACATAGAAGACACCATAATTATGAGAGTTGCACTCAAACGGAACGCGGCAAGAAGGATACTGCCATCTTGCAGCAACTGGAGGGCCGGTTCGCTCGACTTTATTTAGAAAAGTCATCAATATCTTATACAGTAACATGTAGAATTGGTATGGCTGCGAAGAACAGAACATACGGCGAAAGAAGAGATGTACAGTGTTTTTCTCAAGAAAAGGACGTCCGTTTGGAGATTAAAAGCGAACACCGTCAATGTTCAGGCACACGAGGGTAGGATGTGCAGACAGACATTGGCCAGCTTGAATGTGCCGGTAATGCCTGGGATGCCCAAATCTAAAACTTTGTGCAAACAAACTGTTGATCTAAAACTGCGCCTATATAGGCATAAAATGAGTTTTCTAAAAAGTCAATTCATTGGAAAGATAGAATGAGATGACGCTGATAAAAGATTATTGTTAAAGTTGTGGGAGTCGTCGATGAGGCACGACGCGGCGCAAAACGAACAGCAGATTGAAACTACTCGAATCTATTGGAAACGTGGCAAAACGCTACCTAAGGTAAAACAACACCTAATCGAATGAAAGAATAGGCCACGCCATTACATTATACGAAGTTAGTGCGTCCAGAGCATGAATCCACCGAGGCTACGAAGAACACTGTGATGAAGTCGTCTGGAGCTTCTAAAAACAAGCCTTACAGAATTGACGAAAAATATGATCACATATCAAAGGACTGTAAGGCGTTCAAGTGCTACGAGCGTGGCAGGATGGGACATGCCGTTCATTTTAAGCCAAACTGAAGAAAAATGAGAGAGCTGGTTGAATCCAGCAGCGGAGGCTATCAAGGACAAGGAATGTTAATCGCCAGAAAACCATCGCATCAAGGAGCGAAGGAGGGGTATTAACAGTTTGTAACTGACTCGACAAAGACGATAACACTGCAGCTACTACAATATAACCGATGTGCTTGACAACAAACCTTGTCCAGTACCTAAATAGACTAGCGCGAAAACATCGACGAGAAGCTCAAAGACCGTCGTTTTCAAATCGAAATCAGTGGCAATTTCAACGCGTCGGCGCCAAAGGCGGACAGCGAATAAAACGATAACATGATGGATGAGGAATTACCGCAAGATGCTAACCTTCTTTCATTAAAAAGAGACGGAGTAAACGTCGAAAGAAGACGTAAAGGGATCAGCCTATTTGCCCTGAAGGGACGGTAAAAGTTCAAAGGATCGGTAAACTCATGGAATTGGCCACACCCAACAGTAAGACATTCGCGAACCTTGTGCTTCAGTCAGGGGTGCTTTGTGTGCTTGACCCGTACGTGAATTAACATAGTTCCGATAACGTAGCAAAGAATAAGCAGAACTGGTGATACATCAAGTTATTAATGTTCACATATTCACAGCAATAGCAGTGCATTTTGCATAATCATGTTGAATCGCTGATTTCACATCGCATCATATGTACAGTGATTTGTTCTATGACTTTTAATAAACCGATAACATTTCAGGGCTCCTACCAGACCCCAACAGACCGACCTCCTTATTTGTACACTCGTCGGCAGGTCCTGTACGAATACTGGGCACGATGGGGCCGCTGGTACAAATTTCAGCCTATGGATCATATACGGGAGTACTTTGGCGAGTCAATTGCTCTCTATTTTGCCTGGTTAGGATTCTACACGGTGTGGCTATTGCCGGCGTCTATTCTCGGCTTACTCGTATTTATATACGGAATGTTCAATGTAGCCACTGATATACCAACGTAAGAAATTAACACTGCAGCTATAAATAAGATTATCAACAATTAAAATAAATTTATAGCTTTTATTTAAATCATAGACAACAAGATTCATGCGGCCAAAGCAATGTAAATTACAAACTCGCCACCCTCTTCACGCTATATATATATATATATATAGCGTGAAGCTATACACATATTCATACATAACTTATGGCGTCTCTAGGATCATACATACCTTATGGCGTCTCTAGGATCATTCTACTAGTCCTGCATACTACCACTGTAGCACGTATATAAATTGTTTAAAACGAATTTTTTTTGCAGGGCACAGCTGTGCGAGAGTGCTCAATATTTCAAAATGTGTCCACGTTGCGACGAGGGCTTCGGTTGTACCTTCTGGTATCTTTCGGAAACCTGCTGGATGACGCATATCACTTATGTGTTTGACCATCCTGGGACAGCCTTCTACGCCTGCTTTCTGTCATTTTGGGGTAATCGGATTGCTAAGGTTAAATCTACAATGCAAATAATATCGACTTCTTTTAGCCTCCCCTTAAAGCACAATATAAATGCCCAAAACGAATCGCCGTACGTTATGGTGGTGTATCGATAGGGAAGCATATCGAGCGAGTTGTTGAGTTAGCTGTTGTTTTATACTGACCAGGGTATGCTTCCCTGCGCTTTGTAGCCTAAACCCATGGAAGTATTCATTTGAATTTTTGTACCGCGAAATGTGTATAGGAGATCTCGGATTTACGAATCCGTGTTTATAACTATTGAAACCAGCCTTTAGTTGGTAGTTATGTACAAGTAAATATTTTGTTTAAAGATATCTGATCATTATCTCGTTTTTTAGTCCCGATACGGAGAAATACAAAGTAAACTGTATAATTCTAACTCCGAGCTGATGCTGAAATTTTTGATAAAGCCGTAGCGTTCCTAAAGTACTGGAAGCGCGAATGTGCCCGGCTCGTCTATGACTGGGACTGTCTGAACTACGTTGAGGATGAAGAAGGACCACGGCACGAGTTCACCATACACGCTTACGCAGTGAAGCGTAACCCCATCACTCGGCAACTGGAACCAACTTTTCCAACACATATCCGTAGACAACGAATGATCACCGGATATATTATTCTATTCTTCATGGTTGGTTCTATACAAATATAAACCTTCAATTACGGAGCAACAGCTATTTATAATAGATCAAGGTACTTACTACTATTAGTGTTAGGAAGCAAAACTTATTTTGGCTCAACGATTTAAAAATGGTACAACTTGACATATTACTAGCTAAATATAAATGGCAATATAAAATACATGACACTACTTCAAACGTACACGAAATAACTTAGGTTAATTCTTTTTTGAGGGCTGATGTAATTGTAGATTGTATTCATGAGAATGAGGTCTCTCGGTCGTTTTATTTAACAAAAAAATTCAAAAACCTCTAACTGGTAATATGAAGAAAGCTTAATTGCAAACTGTGAACTTGTCGAATACCAAGCAGAAAATAAAAACGCGTACTTTACAGTTTCAACGTGAATTACAATTGGTGTGGATATTTTATTCATCTAAGGCTTTCTTTAATCCCAATCAAGGCGTGAATAAACCCAATTGTCGTATCTGAGTTAGCAAATTAAAAGAATTAGCGAACAGCCGTTGCATCCGCCATGAATGATACTAGTGACGCAATAATTCCTTTGGTTAAAATCAATCGTTTGATTGGTCTTTCTCTAGCCAGTGAATTGCAAGCTTCATCGAACACTAATAATTTTTTTCGGCGTTAGCTCGATATCACCGACCTGAGCAACATGTTATTCCATCAATACAGCACTTTCTGCCGCCGTTTTGAATGTAATCTACACTATGCTTTTATTTTTCGTATATATACGGAAGTACATAGTCGAAGATTATTTAAGAGAGGAGCTTACAGATGAGCTCAATCATAAATGTTTGAAATAGTAACAAGCGTTTTAAATCATCCTTTCTGAACACCATAAAAAACGTAAACTAGCAACTCCGGAGTCACTTCAAAATAGTTGTGATCCATGCTCTCCTTTCCATTTTAGTTCAATTAGACAAAGCTCGATTTCCAAACTCTCTTGTTGCAATCAGCGAATTTGTCCGAAATCGACAATATGCTGCTTGTGCTAATGCATCAGTTCTTTTCTGGCTTAAAAGTACACTCGAAGTGACCGCTATATTTTATGCCCTTTATGTTTATTATTGTTGTTGCTGCTGCTGTTGCCTGTTTTCAGGCATCTCTAGTGTTTGTTGCGATGCTAGCGGTAGTAGTTTTTCGAATCCTCATTTCGATCCCTCTATATCGTCACCCGCAGCTAAAAGGCTTAGCTCAGATGATTTCTTCATGGAGTGGGGCCTTTATCAACGTCATCTGCATGCTCATTTTACAATCAGTCTACAGCAAGCTGGCTTACAAGCTCACCCAGTGGGGTAAGTCCCATAAGAATACAGTGAAAGCCCATAAGGTACATCGAACAATGGGTGTGTTAATCGGCCTATTTGAAATTTCTGAGTAAATCTAATTTAAAAAATTTTAAATATTCTCGTAGGCTATAAATATGTAGGCTATAAATTATCATTGTGTATTTGCATGTTTGTTCCTGCTTGCTTCTTCATGCAGAAATGCACCGCACGCAAACAGAGTTTGAAAACAACTTAACTATTAAGGTACGTCCCTTCTTCAACGAAAGTATTTTTATATGCATCTACTCAACACCTTGATGGCTTAGTTTAAAGCTTGAGGATTATCAATAAAAAGTTCATTCCATCAGATGTTTATAGCACTAACACCCGTGAACTTAATAGGCAGATAGAAATGGTTAGTTGATACTTTAAAAACAAGGAATCAAGGAAAGTAGACTGATTTGATGTAAGTCGTACCTATGGGAGCAGATCTTAGGCCTGTTCTAATATAGACCTAGCTCTTTTTGACGACACATACCCATAGAGTAACAAGATAACGTCTAGAAAAAATGTTTAAAAAACGACTGACTAAAAAAAATAAAGCGAAACAAAGTTGAAATAGGTTCTACTAGTGAAGTACTACAAAATGTAAGGTATCGCTCTTGTATCTGTTTTAGGTAGTAAAACAGTGTAAAAGCCGGCGTTTTAATATACAATCAAATGTTTGTAGAGGAACAGTCCACGGTAGTCACGCTGTTGACGGTTTTGTTGTTCACCTTCTGACGGTAGACGGGTCCTATGATTTGCAGTTATTTATGTTCCAGTTTGTCAACTATTATTCGGCACTCTTTCATATCGCCTTCTTCAAGGGCCGCTTTGTTGGTTATCCCGGTAACTACAAGCTTTTGTTTGGACTACGTAATGAAGAGTGCTCGGGAAACGACTGTCTGTCGGAACTCGCTGGAGAGTTGGCCGTCATCATGGTCACTAAGCAGATTATCAACAATACGTCGGAGGTTTTCATCCCGTACGGCTGTTTATCTGTATTAAACATGCATTTAATTTTTATGTAATTTTCCAATTATCGCATCGGTTTAATTAATTTATTGTGAATTTGTAATCAATTTAGGAATTAAGGACCTTAGAAGTAGTGTAACATTTCTGTTGTATAAATATTATTACAGAATGTTACAGACCTGGTTAAAAAGCAAAAAAACTCAAGTGTACGCAAGGGGCCACTTGACTCAATGGGAAATCGATTATACGCTTGTTCCTGATATTGGACTGTTTGATGAATACCTGGAAGTTGGTGAGGTTCTAATTGTTGCATAAAAGTGATGCTTGTGATTTGTAGTTTCCTATTACCTCCCTCACATTAGTCTACACATCAGTCCCCACATTAGTTAGTAAAACGTCAGTGAGCGCATTAGCAACAAGTTCCACAAAATTAAGGTTGGCATAGGGTTTTGGGAATGTATAATATGATACTTAGTGATTTATTGCTTTCCACACACATCATTATGCATGAAATAATAGGTCCTAGTATTTGCTCTTTTCTTTAAAACCGTTTTTCATTGACATGACTTAAACTGCTGTTTAACACGAATAAGCGGGTGTATGCCAAGGTTTTCTCTTCGCAAAACTCAGTGAACAGGTGTGCTTTAAAACGAGTTATAGATGTAACTGATGAGGCCGACCAGCTGTTTTATTAAATAAACGGTGCTTTTTTCTTTCTACCCGTTTTATTTAGTTACTTAAAACGGGATATTTTTATTTTGGCTGCTTTTGCACTCCTTACAGTTCTCCAGTTTGGTTTCATCACTATTTTCGTGGCAGCATTTCCTCTGGCCCCACTCTTCGCGATGATTAATAACTGGACAGAAATCAGGTAGAGATATCTTTAATTTGTGTACATCAGAGAAGCGAGCATCTTACACAATGTCTTAAAAATGTCTTATAAAGTATATGTTTTATTCACCAAAGATCCGTTCGGAAAAATTTGAGGGAGAACATTCACTTCAATTTTTATAATTTTATTTATTAATACTATATGTGAGGGCGACATTTATACAACTTGTTAATTTTATTTACGGTTATCATTAATAGAATACTTCATTTAGAAATATTTGCATCTTGCATTTTCAAAATTTATATTGACGACCTGTGAAACAACCTATTCTCCTACTAAGTTCTAGGCGATCACCACACCATTTCCAAGCGCAATCATTTCAGATATTTCCGCATTAATGTTTCTCTATAGAGTTGATGCTCAAAAATTACTGTGTCAGACGCGTCGTTGTGTCCCCGAGCGTGCCCAAAACATCGGTATATGGCTAACGATTCTCGAATTCATTGCCTGTATTGCCGTTATAACCAACGTAAGTCGAGGACTAAAATAATTAAGTGATTACGCTTTCATGTATATTAATTTTTTCCGTGTGAAACCTTCAATATTTCGCTCCATAATAAACCCAATGTTAGATTTGTTGGAAGCGAATAGAAGGCCCGGAAACAGCTACTTACCTATCATTATAACTATATCGCAAGATTTGGAAAGTTAACCTACAGTTTTTAAAGCTTTTACTTATGGAATTTTATTTTATATCTGCATCACAGTATTAGTTATTGAACTATCTTAATAAGCAAGCAACTAGTGGGGTTTGAATTTTCGTGACGATGATGTAGCATTTATGGTTAATTAATTAATCATGTGGTTGCAGGCATTCCTAATCGCTTTTACATCGGACTTTCTACCGCGAATTCTATATCGTTTCACCTTTAGCCGAGGCCTCGATGGATACCTTAACTTTACGCTTAGCACTGCGCCGGCAGGGACGGCATCAGAACCCTGCATGTACAAGTAATTATCTTAATACCCGTCCCGATACCGTCTCATTCCGCAAATCAGCTTATTTCATGAATTCAGGTCACGATACAAATGAGCCGATACTCAAGGTACTATCCTTTATAGGTCGTCAAAATATGAATACTTTTTTTGTCCCTAAAATTGTGCGATCCTGTTGCACACAGGGACTTTCGTGATCAAGAAGGAAATCTCACTCCGTTTTACTGGCGCTTGATGGTGGCTCGACTGACTTTCGTACTTGTTTTCGAGGTACGGAATTTCCCCTTATTTTGTTTTCAATACAGACAATACTTTGTGCGTTGTTCTGCGTCCAGTGCAACTACACGAATATCATTCTTGTGTTATCGATTTGATATTTACTTATTTATAGTGAACTTTTCCGGCTCTTTTTGCTTGTTTCTGATGCATTGGACTATGCGAGATACTAATAATAATAGCAATAATAGTAACAGCAGTATCACCATTGTCTGTCGTCTCTACTTTATGATCTTTTTTAGCATTTGGTCTTCATTATTTGTGCGGTGATTGATAGGGTGGTACCTGATGTACCTCATGACATCACAATCCAAGTTCGGCGAGAGCGCTATTTGGCCAAGCAAGCGCTGTCGAACTCGAATTATCTTCTAGAGGTATAAATTTTATTCGCTCTTACTATGGAATTCAATTGACGAGAAAAAGAGCTAAACACACAAGACATCTGGTCTAAATCGAACACTCCCACTAAAAATTCTACAACTCTACAAAAAGCCGCATAGGAATCGTATCTGAAAAATGAAAACACGTTTTAATAGTGATAGCTTCGAAAAACGCCTCAAATTATTCAAACTCGAGCCTTTTTTGTATAATTCATCTGCTTGCTAATTTAAATTTGTTAGAATCCTTTTTTTAGAATATCTTCGCGAGTATTTTATACTAGACCCTTGTCGCGCATATGGTAAGCATGGAGCTATACAAAAAAACGCAATTGACCTATGAATTGTTAAAATGAGTTTCAAATTTTGCAATAAATTTAAGATTGATTTAGGTGATGTATTTATCTTCGTCTCTGAGTTGGATTGGACACTCGCAATCGCAAAATCCAAATAAAAGTAGCAAAGCCAGTGCAATTTTTAGCTTGTCTATGGAACTTAATTTGACTAACTCGTTGGCTAAGCCCGATGCATTTGTACGTATGCGTGACTATCTGCCCAAAAAACTACACGCTAACGATAGCTCTAATGTAGCTTTTTATAAGTAATTATTTTTATATGTAGTTATTCCACTCGTGCAGGTGAAGTTCATAGGCATAGTGCAGGTTAATTGTTTCAAGCAATTCTTCTGCAGTGTAGTGGAAAAATATAGTTTCTTTGTTGATAGCTCATATTTCACTGAAAATAGCGGTGTTTGTATCATCGCATTGTAGGTAGATTTAATAACGGAGCTTTGTGCCTTCCCAACACGATAACAGTTATATTAAATTAGTTTTCTCTATTGCCATTTGGATGCTTTGGCTTACTACAGTATCCAAATGGCAATTACATCAGCCTCAAAACCGAATTATTCAAATCGAACCTTCATTTCCACTCCAAAATTTCAGATCGCTGAAAAGGACCCTGGCGGAATCGTGGTAGATGTCGATTCCGTTGGTGTCTCCCCTGAGAGTTCTGATGATACCACTGAATTGTAGCGAGCATATTTAAAAAAAGCCAATGCTACTCACTCAGGATTAATGAATAAATCCTAATGAACGAAGTTGGAGATAATTTATGTTCCTTCAAATGTTGGGTCGAATGTCTCTCTTCGGAAAATATAATAAAGCAGCTATATAGTCTCCATTCGGGAAGAAACGTCAATTCGAAGCGTCAATTTGAGTTTTCACATTAATGAAGTATTAAGCTGCGGTGTCAAGCGTGAGGGCGGTGATGTACACTAAAGGTATAGCGCATAACGGGGGGGCTTTTTAACAGTGTTTCACAGAAACATTATGTTGTCGTCCGTTCTCACTCACATTGCAACTGTATATATCGGGGCCAATTATTTCCTATATGAGTACAGTTAAGCAGCTCCTATTAAAAGTAAAGCCATATTATATCACATAATGAACTTAATATATCATAAGTATTCCACAGGTAGCACTTATGGGTGTGGTTGATCTT
Source organism: Tropilaelaps mercedesae (assembly GCA_002081605.1). NCBI lineage: Eukaryota > Metazoa > Arthropoda > Arachnida > Mesostigmata > Laelapidae > Tropilaelaps > Tropilaelaps mercedesae. The sequence continues at coordinate 28,408 of MNPL01004781.1, forward strand.
CGAGATTTTCAAACAAATCAAACAACCGTGGTCAAAAATTCTTTTGAAAGATTAGATACTGTGTAAGGTTAACCGCACTAATATAACGATTTAATTCGTCAGGAATTGCTTGCAGTGTCTCTAAGCGGCCTGAAATAAATTCGAGTGTCGGAGGCAGTACCGCATAACTGTTCGCTCTAGCACACGAGGTATTAGTCAATCTCCATAAATCTCAAATACTGTCCTGCAAATGTTAAAACTGATTTCTCAAGAACACCACCGTAGGACAGAGATTTCTCTTTTATTGAAAAAGATAATGTGCCATCTTAAAATCCTGCGAACCCACCCGCTATGCGATAGGTTATCGGTTTTATGCTCCGACTCTGGGATGTAGCATCTGTTACATTGGATTGGCAGTGGACAGCAAGCTGTTGAGGGAATTAGACTTTGCGTTCTCCAAATCAAGCATCTTTTTTTCTTGCTGTATTAGCTGGTTTAGTTCCCTAACACAGCAACGAAGACGAATGATGCAGCATAGTGAACGTAAAACATCGCACGTGGAACTTGCGATCGATCCCAAATCCTTCGACGTTTGAACAATAACGGGCCCACCCGTTATAGCAATGTGACTGAACAATCATCTAAAAAATAAAGGAGTAACTGCTAGGGAGACACCGAAGTACTTACCGTAGAGTATATTACGCTGCTTCAGATAAAAGACAGTGATGTCAACTCAAGGTTTTGAATTTCCATTAATAGAAAGGGAAAATTGTGCAGTGTTTCTAAATAAATTAATCTATTCGCAGTCGATTGGGTTTTGTGGGCGAAGAAAAATTGAGATCTGCAGGCAGCGTTGACTAACAACGTTCGATGCCAGGGAGAGAGGCGGGAATGGAGAAGAGATGCGGAGTAAATATCGTAAAAGCTTGAAACCAAACACCAATTTGTCAGGTGAGAGTAAAGAAATTGCAATTCGTATTCTAGTGTTCGTTGGATGTTATTAACATTTAGATGTGCCTTCTTACTTATCCCGAGGAGGCCATTTGTTATCCTTTTTAGCAATATCATGCTGCAGCTTGTCGCCATTGTGTAAATCGGATTATATATCGCAACCTTAGAGGTGAAATATTATATGGACATAAGATACGCTATAAGTCGTTATAGATTGCTATAGAATAAATATAAAAACGTAGTAGCTCGGCAAATAAAATGAAAACCGTAACTTGCTAAATTTACGTTAGAGTTTAGTTTTTTAGTGTGTCTGGCAAGACGCGGCTATATAACCCATTCATTTAATTGATACTGTGTGAACAATGAATAGCTAAGATTCATGGACGGATCGAAGCGCAGAGAGGAGCGTGTCTTTAGCACAGACAAATAGTAATCATCAAGGGATTCTAAAACCACTTCCCCGTTTGTCTTCACCCTTTTGCACGGAATATAGTTTATAGAACTGCGGTTGCCTTAGAGCGCCGTTTTTCTTTTTTTTTTTATTTCATAAGCGTTCTTAACCACGTTTTTCATCGTCACAGTAGCCAGGTTTACATGACTTCACTACTTATTACAAAAATGTATCCTTTAAGCACCACACTTCATTCTCTAATTTAATTCAGTTTTAGTTTCTATTTTTAATCATACGTAACGAGTTTTATAGGAGGAAGTTCTGACCCGTTCAACTTTGCGGATGATTTTGGCACTAAACAACCTTCAGCTCCACAGAGCCCGCTCGCAAATGCTAACGTTATAACTTATTAACAATTTGACAAAGGAGGTAAAAGTTAGCTGGAAAATGGAGTTTCTTGTGCGCAGGCGGCAAGTCAACGATTAATAAAGCTAATGTGCGGGGAGGGATGGTCGGTCAAATATTAAAAAATCGTCACATTTATCAACGGCAACGTGATTCATGGAAGTACCTGGCGTGCAATGAGTTTACCAATTAAGTGACAGCAGTGTCTGAAAAAAATAATGCCAAATATATTCCACTGAGGAAATAATTGTGATCAGTGATTTGGTGTTGAAATCACCCATTGAGGCATAAGGTATCTCTTCTCTCTGAGAAAATATTTTCTAGCAGGTGCAACATGATATCCCTGTAAGCGAAACGACAAAAGTTGAACTCAGTGGTATATAATACCACTTGAAGCTAGGTTTCCTAATGCAGATTCGAATAATCTGAACCTCTGCGTCGTCTCTTTGTTGCACTGGCTAGAATAGTACAAGCTTAACCAACGTACATCACCACACCAAGAGCCTTGAGCTACTAGCTGGAGTCCTTCTGCTCCAGTAAGATAACAAACCTCGTAGTTACTGAAAGCAGAATTGTGTAAATTATTGGACCATCAAATCCTAAATTTTTAAAATGCCGTGACCAACACTTTAGATTACTTTGGTTTATTATATCCACTCGAAATTGTTTAGAGTAATTGCTTGAAGGTCGTTCCTTGAAAATAATTACTTGAAAGTAATAACTTGAAGCTAATAGAAGCGACATCGTAACACTTAAAATGCACCCTTTTTTTTTTAAAGATTTGGCCATTCGAAAGCACATGCTATGTACTGAGCATTCGCATGACCGAGTTCAGTGAAACGGTAACAGTCGTCTTAAACATTCTGCCAAGTTTGCTTGCTGGTTTCTTATGTAGCTTCCTCTTTTTTTGATGACCGTTGTATTGCAGTTGCTTCCAGTGGAGTTACCTTGACTTCCGCGCCCTTTACGGTATGGATGAGAACGGATCGAAACAGGACGGCGCAGGACATGTTCAGTGCGTTGAGAGAGGCGAAGGCGACAATAACGAGTCAATCATACGGGCGTGTGGTGTTTATCACTTTGACCGCAAGATAGCCCCAGGGTGATTGGCCTTCCGAATTTTCCATCCAGGCTTTTCTCTGCTCGATACATGGAATGGGCAATGGAAAGAGGAAAATACGAACGCCGCCTGACAGTTGATACATTGCAAAGGGTTGAATTTCTCTGCCAGATGCTCTGACTGTCCACATTTTTTGCAAGTCCTGTTATTTCAAGATAAAATAACAATGCGATTAAATCTCTGATATCGAGAACTTGAATGCGCTTTAGCACAGCATACAACTTTGTTTATTCTATATGTTAAATAGCTCAGTAGAGGGTTTACCGAATTTCAGGAGAGCCCTGTGTGTAGGAGAACCACAAATTCGTCATTAATTTGTTTTCAAACTCTTTATTGACTACTGCAATAACTCCCGACCAGAATTGCAGGATTTTTTCCCGAGGAAAAAATCTGCCAGCGCCCGTGATGCTGACTCAACTCTATTTCTACTCCCATCAAAATAAACGTACTCTTAGTGCTGACCATCAGCCAAGATTTGGCATTCACAGTACCGCTTCTTACATTACTTAGACGGATGCTTATCAAACTAGTACGCCCTTCTTTTTTTAGGCAGCATTATGAAACCACTAAGCTAAAGAAATATTTGATAAGATAACAAAGACGCCGCTAATGATTGCCGTCAACTACAGACACCTACCCTCAAGCCAATATACGGCGCAGAAAATTTTTTTGGTTTTGCGTATCACCAAAATTTAATCACCTCACTCATAGTAAACCTATATATGGGTAAGGCTTGCAGTAGACATTATAGAACAAGTATACAATTTTGATTCGATGTTTTGCCTAAAATTGATATACACAGTGCTTCTAAATGTCGTAAGTACCTTTATTTGTGGGCTTTAAAGTTAATACAGGTGGCTTATAGGACGTCGCCTAATCTTTCAGACGTTCCAACACAGCGGGAAACTAAGACCACTATTGGACGCTTCTGGCAGGGTTAGACGTTAAACAGACAGCGATTGTAGGCAAAGCTCGTTATAGAGACTGAAGAACAACATTGTCGCATAGATTACGGCGCGTCTAATCTCGTTCCGCCTTTCCATTGTCTTCAAGTTCCCTCACCCGTTCGAAGTCTGTATCCTTTTTATCAAATTCCCTTTCCATAGTAAGAGGGGCCTCGGAAAAACACAAGGGGAGAAGTCAGACTTATAAGCCGTCAGTCTGCGGGACCATGTGACTTGGATGACAGCGTTCTCCGTCAAATAAAACGATGTCTAAAAATTGTACACTTTTCAGGTAAACGTGTGATCTAATCAAGTTATTGCTTACTAGTGGTACGTACTTAAGGGCTTCTTACCTTTTATGCGTTACTTTTTTTAGGGCTGACAATGAGCCAACATTTAACGTCCACGGTATCGATTTTTGCATTACTTCGTAAGACAGGTCCCATAAATGTGAATGTACAACGCTGAAGATTGAATCTGTGTGCCCACGTGTCTCTTTCAGTCCCAAGGCGCACGTCAATGCGCCAAACCACCGAGTTCAACTACCACCATAACTTAGACATTACCGGCATATCCAGAGTAATAGACAGCTTCGTGGCATTTCTTGCGTCTTGGCCATACATGAATCATCCTAAACGTCCATTCTGGCTTAGCATAGGGAAATAGTTTAAGAATCGCGCCACATGGAACGCTTCAATGGGTAACTTAATCATACCATTTTCCGTGTTTTAGCTCTTTGAAACCCCCCACATGATATACAAATGGTTTCTCCACATGTATTTTCACTTTATCGCAGTGGGTACCAATTGGTGCCACTGATAGCTCGAAGGTATAACGAGGAAATAGGTCATGGAGAACCTTCGTAAACAAGTTCTAGTTACAAGATTGACGCAGAGTCGACCGGCGGAGCAGGAGCTGAGGAATTATGCGGCAGGGCCTGTAAGCGGTTTGACCTTATTGCACCCGGCGCCCCACTAGGTGACTAGAGAGTACTCGCATAAACTCTGGACGGAAAGCAATGCGATAAGCTTTCTGAGCCACCTGGAAAGGCGGAAACGTGGATTTAGTGGGTATGAAGGTCCCACATTAACGCTGAAATGACCGCATCAGCGTGTACGCGCATTAGGCATTACCGAAACTTCAAAAAGAAATTCTGTGCCACAAAACCTGTGTATCATTCGATCGATCATTAATGTCCTCGTCGTTGTTCTCCTCAATCGTTAGATGGAGCAGAAAAAAGCGATATTTTGAAATGCATAGAAATTATTCTGATATCATCTTGGGTCTCATCAGGTATCTCACGCCAAAGCGTTCTCCTGAGAGTCACAATCTTGGATGAGACTACAAATCACTTTTTCTACCCATATTTTGTATTCTTATCGCCACAGTATCTTGTAGTCTGTCCTCCACACACACACACACACACACACACACACACACACAGTCTGTATACTTGACCAGTGTAAGCAGACATAGCTAATTACATTCGCTGTATTTACACAATTTTCATTTATTTGGCAGTGTTAGGCATACTCACCAAAGAAAGATGTTATGGAAACCTGGGTTAGTTAAAACTTGTTGATTGTTAGAACTGGACCATTACCATCGACTACGTTGATCATTTTTTGGCTTTCTCTTGCCGCTTCCTTCACGCACATTGTATGATGTAAATGATATTCATTAACAGCGCTGGTTACAGAAAGCCAAATCTAAAAAGCCTGAGTAATGGATACAAATATAACACCCACAAACCAAGCTCATTTGGTATAAACGTCAGACCGGATGCTAATGGATTCATCAGAAATGTCCTGTTTTGGACCCTATCGTACGGATCGAATAGATTTAATACACCAATTTTACTTTATTTGACATTTTTATTTGACAAATATCTCTCTCACCAAATCAACAAAATTCTTTTCTCAAATTTAGCGCTAAAAGGAATTTATTTTATAGAATAGGACATGTTTGCGCGGCCCAAAATAAAATGTTGTTGGTAATTCTCTACACAAAATTCTTTCCCTTTCTTCCCTTCGGCTGTGGAGACAAACATTAACTAAAAGATACTTATATCTATATTTTCTTGAATAGTTTCGATACATTATATTCATCAAAATTGAGGCTTTCAGTGAAAAGCTTTTTTTTTAACTAGTCTAGTGTTGATTTTACGTATAGTCGATAAATAGTGAAAACACAAAACAAACACCTACGAATACAAAAATTCTATTTCAGTATAATGAGAATATGGAACACAATAATATTCGAAAATAAACTAACATTTTGGGTGATTTTTAAATTGGTGTCTTTAATTGCTGTACTGATAGTTCATAGAAGCAGTTAAACTTTTAGTGCTACAGCTAATATGGAGGCAAAAAGTATATATAAATTGCACTCAGAAAAATATTTTGTAATGCACGTTTAAATACTTAAACCCGCTACTTTATAATGACACCCCATTAAATTCGCCCTGTTTCAACGTAGAGGCCAACCTCAATATCGTAAATCGGAATGCTTCTTTTTGATTCCTACATTAGACCTCATATGTAGAAGGCATCACAAAATCCCATTGCAAATCCACAGCTACAGAAATCTGTTGTAGTCGGTAGAGATCTTTCAGCGCTAAAAATAACTGTAGATGGGTAGAGGATTACACTAAAGGGACGTAAAGCTACGCACTAATTGAACAAATACCGCAAATTAAATATCTATAGAAAAAGAAATGTCGCATTCGGACCTACTACTAATAATAATTTTCGAGAGGGCGCAGAGCAACTAGTATATCGAAATCTGGTCAAGTAAGGTCGAATAAATCTATCTTCTTAGACTGCTTTGACTGAATTGACTCTGTCGTGTGATACAATCGATAGTTGCATTGAGGTCATTAATGGCGCATTAAGAAGATGAAGAATAGTGTCGCAACGAAAAGGGCCACTGATGCAGGACCAGTTGACGGGAAGGAGCCGTTACATCGATCCGTGTGACATTCGCAGTTGGTCGCCTTCAGAAGTGGATCAGCTGAAATTCGAAATTAGGATTAAAATTAAAATAGGATCAATATACCTTCTCAGAATACACATTATGTTGTAGGATTGGCCCAACGTGCAGTAGTACCATAGAAATGTTTTTGCGGCACATGCATATCACAATGATTACGAAAATTCACGTTTCGTCCAATTAAAGAAAGGACTGCTGCTTAAAACGTCTATTAAACAAGCGTTTCCAAAGGCACTAATAGCCAGGCTTCTTAACACATTGTATCAAATGTGGAGCAGAACCGTAAATTGTACATCAGATGATTGGGATTTGTTCTTTATTTCCATTAATAAGTACTACTGTAAGGACTATAGCGAATATAATCTGGGAACCTTTTAAATAAATGAAGTGTGCAAAAATGAATCTTAATGGCGCATTGATACATCTCTTATCCTTCAGGTTTGCTTTCCGGTGCTCACATTTACATTTATAAGTTTCATATTCTAAAGCAAATCAGAAACTGTATTGTGGACGATAAGTGTTGGCTGACAGTCAACCCCGAAAAATGTTCTGCCACACTTTCATGTGAGTTTACTTTTTAACTGCTACTTTCAGTTCCTCTTATAACATGTACTGCAGTATAGAAACGAATATTCTATTTACACTACCGGTGATTATTGATGGTCGAAGTTTTCTAGTTTAGAATTGTCGGTAGAATGCTTTGTTTTCGAGGTCCCTTTGTCATCCTTTTTGTACAAGTGTGTTCGATAATTTTAATAAGCTTTCTAACTAAAAAAATATACATTGGTTTCATTATATGTTTTAACAAGTTAATAAATGTTTTATCTTGCCCGAAGGTTTTGAAATGTTATATACCCTGTTTCCTCAGGAATTGTGCCATATTTCAGCAGCTGCCCTCCTTTTGTATATTTTCCCTTCCTTTAAGCAAGGTTGTTTCAAAAACTCCGGCCAAAGTTTTAATAAACAATATGATCCCATTCATGGCGTATGTTTGCTCCGTCGTTTCCTGTCGCTCTATATAAGCACATAATATCTTTACATCGTCCTTTTGTTATTAATCAATTTATATTTTTCTACGATTACTTAACCGCATTTGCAAACCTTTACTTAACTTTTTACATTTTGCTTAATCGCTTTGTTTTCTTAATATTTGGCTATATCAACGCACACCTGTGATCATTTGATAGCTGTTTTAATTTACGATGTTACCACTTGTTTACTTCATGACGTTTAGCTAGAAATACCTGCCCTAGGGAGGACATTCTCCGCGTTTCTTATTCCGTTCCGGCGATCCAAGCTAACGATGGTTCTCTAAAAGCTATCTTTATCATTAATTCGGATTATCTTTTCACTCTCTACTTAGCTTGAGTTGCCTGTTTTTTCTCGTTTGTACGATAATGCTGTGGCCAAGGTGCTTCAGGGTTTGACTTAAGCATAAACAGATCTGAGGTCCGGTTAGATTATCTACGGTTTGTTTTTATATAGCGTAGAGAAAGCGGTTCATGGGCGCAATCTCCTCCTTGATCTGAAGCGACGAAGCCCTTCTCTTAGATGGTACTGTCTCTAAAGCCAGTTAGTTACAACGCCGGCCGTTAAACGGCACTAGTCAATGGCAGATGCCACATTATGCCTGAACCCCAGACAGCAAGGAGCACCGCAGACAACACCGAAACGCTGCTGACTATGCGAAGCTGACGAGCCAATACAGACTCCTCATGGACCTTAGTAAAACCCTTGGATGGGCTAAGGTAAAGCGGCCAGCTTTTAGAGCTGACTACTAAAATACCTTACACCTTGCCGTACCCCCTGCTGCTGGCGAATTGCTTTTGGAGAAGTACAGGGTGACCGACTGCCTTATGACGCAGCGATCGGGGTATATGCCCTCCAAAAAGTGTAGAGAAGGCGGTTCATTGGTGCAATCTCCTCCTTGAGCTGCAGCGACAAAGCGCTTCTCTTAGATGGTATTGCCTCTAGAGCCAGTTAGTTACAACGCCGACCGTTAAAAGGCACCTAGTGTGTTTATTTCTCCTGACTCACATATTATAGGCTATTTCGTCATGTATTCCCGTCTTAATTATCTAACTGCATTCTACCATCAATTCAGCGGTTACAATATAATACACAGTTGACTTTTTCCGCTTTCTAGATATGTCTACTCCTCTTACCTTTATTACTTACTTTCATGTTTTTTTCGTTTTAACTATATGACTGACCGAAATCCTTTAGTTCGTATCCGACTGCATAGCTCTTTTTTTCGAAATAGGTAAGATGGGCATTGAAATAACCAATACCAACGATCTTTTGTTTACCTGCGTCTGCTTTTTTTAAAACTTTAACTACTATTTTTTACTACTTCAGCTACTATTTTCGTTGCATTCATTATTTGATATACTAAACTCAATAACTATATTCAGCTGCCCCGGCAACAGATACGTCAGCAAGAGCATCCTGCGCATTAACATTCAACTCTGTGATCATATATATTTTACACACAAATTTTAGCCTACCTAGCCTGTTTGTACCTGTTTGTACTTATTTAAAAACGTATGGAGCAGCGGATGGATGCGACTGTAGCAAATTCGTCTTCTGTCACTTTTTTATTAGAAAAAAAAATTTTGAATATAATTCAGCTTTGATATGAGCTGCTCTATCGCTTTATCCGTTCCAGTTTCCCGTTTGCGGGTATGAAAAATTAATGTGCAGCTACAATAACAATTTTATTATTTGAAGTTCTTACTACATATTCACATACTGTAGTGCGGTAGTTCAACGCAAAGGTATCCTCGTCGCGTTTCGTAATAGAGTTGGGAAAATATCTGTCATTAGTACTAATGGACATTTTTGTATCGACCAAGTACACATTTTTGGGTTCCACGTCCGTCTATTCGGTTTCGCCATATAAATCACTCGTCTTCTGTCCTATAGTTGGCCTCCTACACCACGAGAAAAAGATCGCTTCCGCGACGGCTCAAGTCGGCGACCCTACTCCGTCATGCATACGAAACGCTCCCTGCACGCCACAACCTCGATGTCGAAAGCTATGCGCAACAACTCATCTACATACTTCGTTCCTTCGCACTCCCTGCTTGCATTAACCGCCGTAGCCGACTGTGGTTCAATATTCCTTGCTTTCTTGCCAGAAGGACGCTCATATCTGGCAGAGCCTTGGCCTCCGTGTACCCGGTAATGAGACCTCTCGCGACGTTTCTCACGATTGCTTGTCGAAAAATCTACATCGTAGAGAGGAAGGAATACCTCGAACGCCAAGAAATCCTCTTGTTACTAGAGACGGAACGTCATTATACAAACGGCCCTTTCATCATAAAGTGTCTCTTTGTCTGATAAACCAGTACAAATGTAAGGGGCTTGTGACAGTATGCCGAAAGAGGCTCCATCGGTCTCGGCTGTGTGGGATGAGATCAAACAGACAAATGACAAAACCCAGAGAATGAATTCTCGGTGCAAGACAAAGTTCAATCCGCGAATTCCCTTGTTGGAGACTGGCATACGTGGGGGTTCCTTTCAACATCGTAGGCCTGCTGATAGCCATTTTACGGGAGAATAAAATCAGAATCGACCATGGAGTCGCAGATTTCCCCCTTCTCGCAAAATAAAGGAGTGACACAGGGAGACAACCTCATCCCCCTACTGTTCTCATCTTTTCTTAAAGTCCTGCAAGTCCTCATTCGAAGCAAACATGATCTGGTCAGCGTTATTTTATATATGGATAACCTGGTCATCTATGCGTGCGGTCGGTTCCAAGTTCAGCAGCTCGTGGCCAGGCTGCATGTTGCGCCCCTAAATTCGGACCGATTATCAATCGGGCAAAGACCTTGGCAATGAAGTTCAGACGTGGGGGACGTGTATCTGCTGAATAGAGCCTTAGGTACAATGGCTATGTTAACAAACTCCCGTAAGTAAACTTATTACTAACAATTAGAGGCACCTGTTTCCTGGCTCTAGTCACCGAACGATGTCGAAAGGCGCTGTCTACGGTGTTGATGATAAAGGACCCTCATCTCCATATCCACTTGAATGGTTTTACGAATGTTCAAAAGCCACCCAATAACCGCATACGGAGTGAAAGTATAATTTTATCCCCCAAAAAAAAGTTATTCAAGAGTACATGAGTGAAGATTGAAAAAAGGAAAAGCAAGTGATAAGCCAAATATGTGCGAGGTCACTGTGGAAATTCAATAGACCTTAAATAACCCAATACACTAAATCGACAGCTGTACCAATTTTGACATATGTGGGTGCGGTAGTGATGCGCTGCAAGAAAACCCTAAGTAGCCAACAAAAAGAAGCAAATAAAAAGGCTATAGGTCAATCTGGCCTTAACTAGCGGATCTCTTTTAAACTCTAATTTAGTTTGGTTAATTTTTAAAATAAGAGCAGGTAAACGTAGAATAGCATATTTGTTAAAAGACAATGGATTAGGGATATGGAGATGGTTAAACAAGATACATCGGAGAATTCTGGTAATATATTTGGGTGCTGATCTTTGGAATGAAATACAACGGCGCTAATGCATTGATTCCACATTATCTCCTTAACAGAACCGAGTTGGGCATATTGTTAATTGGTCGAAAAGTACTAAATTGTTCAATGACACCGGAACTGCCATAGCCATGTCAAATAAACACAACTTGGTGCTTAATAGAAAATTCTTAACTGTATTAAAAGTAAAGGCGGTATCGAAATAAAAATAAAGACCATTACTGTGATAATACAAGAAAAAAATTAGTTACTTTCCGATATGTGAGTCTCTTCTGAACGAAAGATGTAGAACGAGATATGCAGGAAACCCAAAAATATGGCACGGAAGATGCGGAAAGATGTACACTTTAGACATGTAAACACGTAATCTTCGAGAGTCAAAACGTGGCAAATTGTGACACTAGAGTTCGGGTTTGCCTAGGGTTCATGGATCCCCAATAGAAGTCTTAAGGGAAATAGTAATCGTAAAATAGAGAAGGGATCCAAAAGGCATCTAAAAATTATAACGGAAATGGAAGTAACAACCTGATGCAGGTGAACCTGATACCATTAAACATAAAAAAACTATATGACCCACAGGAATCCCTTATCTGCAGTGATGAACTAATCGAAAATAAAAAATACAATCCGATTAGATGGATACAATCGGTTCTAAATGACGTCACATTAATTATTATTTTCCATGAGTTGCAAGATGTCATGAATGAACGTCATATGGTATTTCTACTGTATGGCCCTTTGTCTAAAAACAAATTCATAACTGATACACTGTACGACAGATATTTGTTAAAATCTAAAAAGTATTTCTAAGCTTAAATCGAAAAGAGTCCTCAAAAGCTCTAGCTTCTTTCATGAAAAGCTTGCTATTAAAAAATACTAGAGTGCAGACTGGAGTATCTTTGTTTGTTTTATTACAGAAGCAATTAATACATTAGTTAATGTTATGAGCTTGCCAAGTTCCTATAAATTACTAGCGAAAAGCAGTTGGTGTGAAATAAAAATAACACGAAGCACTTTTTAAGACGTAAAATTGCATCTTGCTCGGTGAAACTTCAACGGGCAATATAAATGCATGTCAAATTTGTATCGATCCAAGCTATTACAAAAAATATTAGATGCATTCACCTTCACGTCATTAAAAACTGCGCAAGTCCGCCCTCGTACGTTCTGTTTTTGCGACGACATGTTGTATGAATATTGTTGCACGGACTTAATCCATAGCGAGAATATGTACTTTCTGGTTGAGGATACATAAGTAGCATTACATATGTAGAACGCTACAATCGAGCTTGCCAACAACAATGATAACCTTCAATCAGAGGTTTGCTAAGTAGTTTATCTTCTTTTGGGGACATTTTTCGCTGAAACTCGTGCAAGCTTTTGGTGAAATCCGATAAATAAGCTCCACTACTTAATAAATTAATTTCATATTGAAGTTTCGGTGTTTACATTAGGTTTAAAATTTTTAGTACAAAGGCGCAAAAGCCGCCCAATTAGTGCAAGCAAAGTTCATTGAAACGCGTGTTATATTAATATATCGTTCTCAAACCTTAGATGTTCCTAGAGATATTACCAAAACGGTTTAATAGAAGGAAACCTTTCGCCAAACAATTTATTCGACCTTATACAAAGAAATCGAATAAATACAGAACAAATGATCTAACCTCGGGAGTATTATTCGCCGTACAATTCAACAATTTAATCAGCGCTTATTAAATACTGTGAAGCGTCTTATTTATGGATCTAAACCTCATTCTACTGGCTATGGCCAGTAAGGGTCAAGCCATTAGGACAAACTGCTTTAGTATCGCATCAATTACCACAGCGAACTATAGAAGAGCGTTGGAGTTTGCAGGAATGACGATATTAACATTTCTCCTAGTGCTTTACCTGAGTTTGCAAGATTTTGGGTTTGGGTTTTGCTTTACCTGAGGTTTGAAAAGGTTTGATTTAGTAATAATATCGCATCGTTACACACAAATGCACGGACATATAGAAAGTCACACATACTCAAATACAAACGTCCAGAGATAGATCTCTTTTCATATCTAGCGTGTAGTAAGAGCTAGCTATGTGCATCCTGTCGATATGTTGCTGTTGATATAGTACGTATCTCACATCGATGTTGTAGTTATAGACTAGCTGTTTTCTACATGCTTTGACGAGCCTTTATGGAAGTACCTTTGATAAAAATACCTTTATAGAGATACCTTTGACTGCATCGTATATTTCAGGTTATTATGAACTTGAAAAGTAAGATGCAATAGATGTAATATTTGTAGAAGTTGACATGAGTGAACTTACCATTGCAGCCGGAGTTTTCAAACATTTATGTTTTATTACGCCACCACGGATTCTGTTTCTACGCGATGTCTAATTCGTCATAAGTTGGACGACAAGCATGGCGGGTTATTATGTACGGGTTATGTGCAAAGTTTGGATAGTTCTATTGTTGGTTTAAATTTTTTGCTGAACTCGACTGTTCTGATGGCGAGAACGAGGTTGTCATTCATGAACATGTAGCCGACTTAGTCATTCATTTGAACACGTTTAATCCTCTGGCTAGGGCGTTGAAGGTGGGTAATATAATTAGCGGTAACGCAATTTTGATCAATTTTTCCATTCCATCCGGATTAATCTTTCTGCCGGTACTGCCTTCAAACTTTTAGGCACATGATTATTGGATAAAATCTGAACTGTTTTGGTTTACAAAATTGGTAGCCGTGTTTCATCGCGGCCTAGCGAGACACCGTACATTTTTTCGATATTTAGTTGCGCGAGTGATTCAGTTTCACTCCTCCATCGTCTTGCATGGTTAGCGACAATTTATGGAATCGAACAGAAAATCTCGCCGGCAGTGTACAGCCGGTGAATTATCAATACATCGTCTCTCTTTAGATAGGCCTGCCTATGAGTTCGTATTGTGCACACACTCCTAGTCAAACTTTTTTCTTTGATCAAGGACCTGACTGAATGATTGAGTAGTCCATTTTAGCCGTCTTCGTACGTTTTGATAGAGTAGCATACCCAACTACGCATGCACTCACGCAATCGCTAGTAGATCCTGTAACCTAGATCCGGTTCTTTGGTTGACAATCAAGGCTACTAGTATGGTCCTCTCAACCATTTTTTGCCTACGATGTACAGTGCGACAGTTTGCTCAACAATATTAACGTTCATTATTAATAAGCTCAAAGGTGCATATAGAACTCTACAATAAATGTTGAGTATGTTTTTTGTCTAAGCCGTACAGTTATCTTAACCACAATTAAATGAGCTATTGCTTTCGCTCCCATAAACATTTTGACTGTTTTTAAACTATGTTTTATGCTGTTCTAGTGCGGATTTGGATTAAATGTTCACCCGGTCGTAAACACTCCTAATTCCCCTCTCAGTAACTAGCCCATACGTTTTTGGCTAATAGGTGTTTAAACTCACGCTGAGACAACAGCATCAAAAAACCCGGATGGTTTAGCTTAGGGCGGATGTCGGCCAGAAGAATAACTATCTACATATTCAGATAAGGTATTAAAAGTAGCACTTCTATAAGCCTATGGGCTCGTTTTTAAAGGTGTTGCAACATGTAAATCTATAGAAATTGTTCTCATCCAACGGTTTTACTCTATTGCATATTGTTTTACTCTACTGTATTGCATTAATATTTTTCTTAAGATGCGCGCTTATTGTTGCGTTGACTCCTGTCATATCGTTCTCCGTGGCTGGTTCATTTATTATTTGATACGTACTACCTTTTTTACCATTTCTTGCAGATACCCTATAACTGGTCAAAAGTCAACCTTTATTCTAAACCCTTTTATCAAGTATATTACAATGTACCAAATTATATTGAATTATATACCTGAATATTGCTATATTTCAAGAGTGAAGCCAGTTCGAAATCCACAGTTATTATTATTTGAGCGTAAATTGAAGTGCAATGGAATATTTTAAAAATCAATAATGAAAACAAAATTTTATATTTTGATAAATTTAACTCTCTTATTTGGTTCGAGCTAACTGTAAAAAGAGAATCATTGCATTTTAAAGTGTATACAAATTGACCCCAGCAATTTCTAGCTGGAATTTAATTCTTAGTCAGAAAATTTGAACATGTTGACATCGATGGCGTCGGTATCCGCGTGTATGCAGCTTGAAGTGCACGGCGCAGATGTGCAACAAGGGCCGAAAGGAACATGAAAACTTCTGTGCATACAGCTAAAATGGGTGGCGACCCAACAGCAAATGTGAAAGCAAGCCGCAGGATATGCCGTCAGACGGTGCTATCGAGTCAGGGGCGCAGAGTGAGCCAAAACAGGAAAGCAGAAAACCAGCCAAGGCAAGGTTCGGCCGCAGCAGTGACGGAGGAAAAGATTATTGGTGTCCTACATTCTGGACGACGAAGAATCGTAAATCGCCTACAGCACAGGATTAGGATCTGCTGGACTCAAAATATACCGACACAAAAACTGTATTGTTATTTAATTAGTTGCATTAAACGCATGGTTATTGGCTACCAGACCTTTTCCTTGCGTCGAGCCCGGTGACTTGGTCCATTCGTGTGCGCCTTGCGACCGGAAGAGACATATAGGTGCACGGCTTCGATCTCCGCCTGTGCATAGTTACAGTTATATGGGATCCGTCTTACGAAGTAATGCAAAAAGTGCTACCGTTGACGTTGAATGTTGGCTGATGGTCAGCCCTAAAAAGATAAAGATATAAACCTTGGCCTTATGATCTGTGTCGGGTTCGGACGCTGTCTGACTACAAACTATCTGATCAGAGCTTCGAAGTACTTTCGATTACATCACAGGCAGAAGTTCAATTAAGGCAAAATTCACTTTGAGAATCGCAATTACTTGCGATTGGAAAAATTATTCTCAAAAGCTTAGAGCGACGACTGTTGAGCTTAGAGTAAGCTGCCATGCTTTCGATTGGTTGGGCATTGTTTAGTGACCCGTCAGCTATTGTCGACAAGACGGCTACTTCTTTCGATGATACCTAACCATGGTCTGCCACGGTCGCTTACTCAATCCTTGGCTTGGCTGTGGGGCATCAATTCTATTGATACTAGCTTACCACAGGCCTTACAGCGATGCACCATCGCTTTTTTGTTGCACCATCACATATTTACGATCTTTCGAACTTATAATCGACGGAATGTTCATCTTGCTAAGTTGTGGTGTTGTGGTTTTTTGTCCCTGTGATACGCTCCGGCGACTGTCCCAAAGTAAAATTGCCCAAGCTGGGAAGCGTTTGTTATCGGTAGATGGCTTGTATGTGCAGCTACCCGTCTACGACGTCCAGAGATAGTGGGGCGGTTCATCGACCAGAAAACGTTACGCGGCTGCTTATTTCATCGAACGTTTGAGTGGCACTGGAGACGGTAGCATCGGAGAATGAGACGGACGACTTAATAGTAGCGGGCACACACACACACAAAGTCGACTCGATGTGGGGATATCAATCGATATTTGTCTATCTGATTAGTCAGGTCGATTCATCGGATAGTATAGCAAGGAAAAGTATTTAAACAAGACCGAAACTGTGATAAGCTTGTTTTCAAAGGAACGCTCAAGCCATTGGCAGCTTTTAAATCAAGAAGCAGTATAGCAGTATATAAAAGACGCAGTCAAAATGGGGCAAAAATCTTCACAATATTAAATTGTGGAGATTTTGACGCTTTTTTTATGTACACTACCCCTGAATTATTGTATAACCCTCCGGTTTACACGTGATCGTATCAATACGTTACCGAGTGCCTTAAAGTCGGCTTTTACTTATGTGGAATGCGAAGGTTATAACCAAACCGTAGTTTCTGAGAGACCACTACATTTTGTGAGCTAAATGTCGTTGACAAAACGAGAGGCCACACAAAGTCGATAAAAACAAGGCCGAAGGCGAACATAGGGTCTCAGTGGACTAAGCGGACTTTGCTGTCAGATATATAATACCTGTTACGAAAGGAAGCTTTCATTGGTTTTATATAACGCGAGTAGTAGCAATCCAGATACAAGAACAGACTAGCCAAGGACAATCCGGTAGTCAATTTTTTATAGGATGGACGGCTAAGTGTAACACTGCGTCTTTGTCATAGCCATTAGTACCAATAATCGAAGTCGCTTTTTTTATATTACATTGTTTTTTGCCAGCATTACTCAACCGCATAGGAGATAATTATTCAGCGATTTGACTATACCGTGTGCAAGGAGACCACCAAATATAGGCCATCGCTATGTTCTTGAAACACGGATCCATGACTAGAAAGATTATTTCTCTTTGAATCGGTCCCATTTAAGGACACATGCAGTTATCAAAACTAAAAATGACATTTAGAAAAGGCAAGCACGCACACTTAAGAACCATCAAATCTTATTCATCTCTGATGTGGCTACCAAGCAGTACGTGATAGGTCAGCACTAAAAACCCTTTCATCGCAACTGCACAAAAAAAGCAGAAAACAAAATCAGTCGGTAATCACTTTATTTGCCTCTTTCCAAAATCTGTTGACACGCACGCAAAATACTCATTTTGTATTAGTTGTTATTAACTATAATCAGCAAGTCTGGCCGTCAGATCATGATGACACGGCTATTACTAATTCTTGATAACCTCAGAAATTGGCAACCTATTGAGAAGGAAAAGTCCTATGCAAATGCTAACATATTATCCGAGCCAAAATACGTTTGGCCTGTCCAAAGCTAGACCTTTGGATACATTAATCGCTTGGGGTTATTTAAGATTTGTGACGCTTGCAATCCGCTTGATCCTCCGCTTAAACAAATAAAAGCATAGTTAACTGGGAATACTGCGTTTTGGCTTTTCAGTACTTAGAGCAATGTATAAGTGGTAGTTTGCGCAGAGTTTCTACTCCTTGAATTGCATATATCGCGTCACCGACTTTTTTATGATTGTTACATCAGAATTTGTCTGGTAAAACCTAAAAATTACAAACATTTGTCTCAGCAAAACATTTAGGAGTCTGGAAGCTCAACTTATGGGCCTTCAACTTTTTTTGCATTAATTTAAACTTAACTCCTCCATTAAGTTTCAGGTACTCTACCGCACTATGTTAAGAGTTCCAAAATGGCACAAATACATCTGGCGATGCATGTTTAAATTAAAATACTACAAGAGATCTCGGAAAAAACACGTACTTAATTGATATAAATTATTATTATTATGCAATGCCCTGCATCGTAATCATTAAAAGAAATGCTGCTTAAAAAGCTGCGTTCATGCGATATCGTAAACAATACTCATATGGCGAGATAATGGTGAGGGTTAGGTGTGATAATTAGACAAGCTGTGTGTTCGGTGCAATTTGCTAAATCTAGCTAAAAAAAAAACGCTCAATCGAAAGCTACACGCTGCAAGGGATCGACGCTATCTTGTCGTAGGCAAGTAAAATGAGTAGGGGACGGCGATGATCACTAATTTAACATGAAGAATATTGGTATTCAATCAGCCGTGAAAGCCGCTGGCAAATAATCGAGAAATCGAGGGAAATCGAGATAGAGCCATGATAACGCATGCTCCGGAGCGCTGGCATACAGTACATTGGGTACGGAGGCCTTCGCGACGGACTTCAGCAAAAGCATAAAAACCACGAAAGCGATAAGTTTCCAAGAGATCTTATGGCGTCTATATGGGCACCATCAAGCATGGTAATTATGCCAGGAATACAATTAGCACACCTTGGATTTTTCCACCTAATATCATCTGAAAAGTCTCATATAAAGAGCCAGCAATGAGTGGGATAGAACGTTGCCGATATTACATTATAGAAAACCTGAAGAATTTAAAATTTTATGACTGTAAAATACGAAAATGGAATTATTTAAATTGAAATCGCTTGCCAGGAATCTTCGATACAATCTAGGGTAGACCACCGGAGAGCATAAAATTTCTGTCAAGGCGTGCGCGACGAAACTACAAAATTGTAAAGAACGTGAAATACGCGAAATAGAACCTGGATCACTAAAAAGTCCAGTCGTGCGTTCACAAAGAGTGTACACTGTCATTTTCGAAAACAAACAACGGATCTCAGGGGTGAGGCTCAATTTAAAGTTTTAAAGACAGCTCGTAAATTCATGATACGTATGCGTCAGTGACCGCCTGTAATAACTAATGTGAAACTCACAAACCTACTATAGTGGTGTGCCTCCAGTTGTAACTAAGAACATATAACACTATGTTAGCACTAGTTTTAGTGCATGTTAAGATGAGACTGATCGGTGAAGCTCTGTATCCCACATGCCATATATCCGCAGAATCCGTAACAAGAAGTAACATATTTTGCACATTCAAATACTCACTGGTTAGAAGGCATGTCTCTCTATTCTCATTTTGTTTGATCCAGCCACAGCGACGATCATATATAGTACCATCTGTTTCGCTGGCGATCACCTGTAGGCGACACACTGTGAACGGCTGTGAATTACGATTAGCGTATTTAATGTCTTCGCATGTCTTGAGATACTTCTCCTTTGGCGGAGATCCACAGTCAGAGTTGTTTTTTGAATTACATACATAGCACTGGAAGGCCAATGTTGATGCAACTAACGTGACAAAAAATAGTGCACAAACGTTTAGAATTTGAGGCATTCTGAACGTCAGAATATGGGCAGGATCCGGTATGTTTTATTGTCTTCCGTGGCGTTGTTGACGTCCGACAGGTATGAACGACGTTAAGTGGCTTGCGCAAACAGATGGTAGACAAAAAGTTGCAGATACTTGTCAGGATGCGCTTACAAAACAACAGTTTCGGCTGGGACTATATCAATGAAAAAGTAAAAAACAAAATGATGTAGTCGAATTTAACAGACCCTTATGGTGGTGATAGTCGTGGTGGATCTTGCTAGTGGTGACGAATAAAAGAAGATTGAGCCCGTTGATTGGTACTGCCGTCAAGCCTCCACTCGTTTTTCCTCCTCGAAGAGGTCTCGTTACTCTTGAAGGGAAAGTACAACCGACAAATCTATTTCGTCGGAGCCTCTCTTAGCAAGACTGTGACAGGTACTATACTCTGTGCGGATGCTGTTAATATTCTCAAGGTGCCCTTGTCAAGGATTCCACCAACTGATAGTGGTTACACCAACATCAACGAGAAGTGAGCCGATTAGCATCTATCACTATAATGGGTCGGAGGCTCGCTTGCGTTTGTAGTAATAGCAATATGGACGGGAACGCGTACCATCACGACACCGTTCTTGGCCTTTCTGGAGGTCTAGTAGTGAATCTTTACTGCGATTTATTGGTTGGTTAGCCGGTCAGTGAGTCTCGCAATCTATTACTCCTGTTTGGTAAAGTCAAACGGAAAAATCAGCAGCGTTCAATTTTGCGCTCTACAACAATGAGGTAAAACTATTGACATCGACTGAACTGAGCGCCGGGCCGTGTCACTTGTGCGTGAATCGACCCTCGCCATCACGACCTCCTCCTTTCCCAATCTTCGGGCATCTTTTCTCTGCCCTTCTGTCTACAAAATAGACGCATAGAGAAATTCTTTCCCCTCTTTGCCCTGCATATTTTCATATTTACATACAATACACAGTTTCAGTTGCTAAACGGTTCAGATTATCCCATATAAAATACTAAAGTTAGGTGATTAGGCATGTTTATATTAACCTATAAGTAACTATTTTTACCCGGCATACGACATGCAAAATTTTATTTATAATAGAAAAGTAATTTTAAAAAAAATTATAAAATTTAACGAGTGTTGATGCTAATGCATGGTAGAGTTTTGGTTGACTAGCTTGTTGAACTTGATGGCTTCATGCATTCGCGTGTACCTTGCGACCGGAAGAGACCCGTAGGTGCACGGGTTCGATCCCAACCGTTGCATATTTACATTTATGGGGTCTGTCTTACGCAGTGATGCAACGAGCGATACCGTGAACGTTAAATGTTGACTGATGGTCAGCCTTAAAAAAAACAGCGTGTATAAAACTACTGTGCCTTAAATATGGCTGACTGAGTATTTACAATTACAGTTACGTAACTCGCTCGGATAGATATTTTTATCGCAAATTTTTAGTTTTCATGTTCGAATGCACGTACTTACGCACGGCCTTAAACTGAAAAAGTAGGAAATTTTAAAGTAATATCGCTTTTTAGTTATTTCATAGTAAATATGATTTACACCTTTTTTAATCTTCAAAGGTATAGTTACAATCTAGCATTTCAGTGAGAGAGGGAGAGAAGATAATGATCGCCTATAAAGCGACATATACTCAAGCGGGGTCGTCTATAATTTACACAACCGTCACAATGTCTTCTTTTGGACATTAAGTGAAGGATCGCGACCGTCAAAACTAGTCTGTGCGTTTGTCGGCCGTGGTTTGAATAACTTATTCTTTTATGCTTTCCCATAAATTCTTCGGTAACGGGACCGAGTAGGACTTTTTGAAACTTGCATGATCCCGTATTTTCAGTTGTTCTGCTTATGCAGTACCAAAACCGGTTTGATAAGACCCATCGCTTCGTGATAAAATGCCAAACTTGCGTATTATCTGGCTCTATCAGGGCGGAAGACCATTTTTGTTCTCCAATTAGTTTGTTATATGTCTCCCCCGGATCTCTAATTCATCAAACGCCTCTTATATTTTCCTTTTCTTTATGTGTTTTATTCCATATTTCTGAGCGGTTCTCCCAGGCAGATGATAAAATCTCGTTTAGTTTAAAAATCTGCAAGTTCTCATGAGCGATAAAATCCTGAATTGTGTATGTAGCATGTCCGTTTCCCAAGATTTATTAGGATCCGGTAAAATAGTCTTATGGCTCAGCTCCTTATGTCCAACTATCTGTCTTCATATTATGATCGAAGTACCTCCTCTCAGACTTCGGTCTCTAGCTTGTCGAAAATTAGAGCTGCCTTACTTCTTTTTATGCTCTGTAGATATTCTCGTTCACTGTATATTTTCTTCCGCTGCTCTATTTTTGTTCTTTTTATACTGAAGTACCTCTTCTACCTATACCGGTGTCCGACATGAAGGACAAAACACAGTCACTGATAACTGCCACTGGAGTTCCCTTGATGATTTAGCTTAGGACTCTAACTCTCGGCATGAATTTTCCCGTTGCGCATACAGTTATTTGTGGGGGCACGATTAAAAATTAGTCAGTACTCCTCCGGATTCGTGACCTTTAGTCTTCATTTGACGTACTGGGCGTCAAGTGCTCGTACCTTTTTTTCCCTTAGAGAAACACAACAATCTTTTTAGTAGCTAGTAAGTTAACTTTTTGTTTATTGTTCAGTGACTTATATTTTGAAGTGGTTTGGTCATTGTCTGTACATCTTCTGCTATCTTTCGTCACTCCTCGATCGTCAAAAGCCTCCTCTGAGTAGACCGGTTATCGAATTTATGGGTCAAATATGACGCTATCTTTTTTCGCGTTAGTTCTGCGACGACTGCTTTTAATTTTTTAAACACATCTGATATCTTAAATGATTTCCTCACGCAATGGCAGTGAGCGCTGGAAACTTTGTCATTCTAGATCGCATTTGGTAGGATGAATTTTTTGCAAGAGCCGAGCGAATTTTGTAACAATAGTTCTCTCGCATCAAGCTCCTTGTCTGTAAACTACTGATTCCATAGCTTTGCCCAGTGAGTAAGAAGGTGCACCGGTCTGTTTTCCGCAAATCTCCCGCAGATTTTCTCATTTGTTGTACAAATATTATACTTGCCGTTTACCGTTCTGCCCTGTATCCCTTTCCTTCAAGATTCTCATTGCGAATTTTTCAAAGAAACTCAACTACCTACTCACAAACACGAAATTTCTGCGAAAATTCTGTCGGTTTCTGATGCTTTTCGCGCTGTTGCACTCGTTTGCCTCTTCTTCTACTCTTTCATTGAAAACTCAAAAAGTTCTTTTATTCAC
>MNPL01004781.1:52130-69309 GCA_002081605.1 Tropilaelaps mercedesae
TTATTTTTCAAATATTTTTTTTTCTGTTTCAAGCTCAAGACTGTTCTCGCATTACCGCAAGCACCCTAAGAACATATAGATACAACGCAACAAAGGAATTCAAATAAGCAAACGCCAGCTTTATCATCGTCTACTTGACCGGCTAGGACATCAACGCGACTTTTTCAAGCATGCACTTCTCTTTGACCTTGGATATCTTAACCGTATCTCTATTGTACTCATTACTCCATCTTGCAAGAAAGGATACACACACAAAATATGCTTCTTATCTTTGAAACACGATAGTTGTTTCTGATCTCTGTACCTTTTATATGTATTTAAACGTTACTTAGTGAAGACATGAAGAGCCTCATGTGTTCCTTTTATCTAGTGGTCTGTGAAGCTGTATTGTCCTCGTCCTAATGCTAGCAATTCTCAAATGTCTGCGCTACAACAGGCAAAACACAAATGAAATATTTCGAAAGTGTGTGCAATATTAGGTGATTGAACAATTACGTATTTGTACATATATACCGAAAAATAGCCCATGAAACAAGATCACACATTTCTTTCGCTCTTATTGGTTTTGGATGCTCAAAACTTTTGCGACACTACACATACTCTGGATCAAATACATTCTCGATGGTTTAAACGCAATCTTTGTATTGCCAAAGGCGCACCGTGGTCGCTCTTTTGTTTGTATAAGAAAGCAAATCCTATTTGCTTCTGCTCTTCCGAACAGTTATAACTTTCAGCGACTTTATGTCACCAAATACATCGGAATCTGACGATAATAGACGCAAAAAACTGATTGATCTTATAGTGATTGGCCACTCACCACATATATAAATTCATCTGTACATGAAACGACAGCTAATTGCCGATTATTCAGTCGAAGATACAGTACTGTTTTTGACACAGCTGTCCATTTCTATATACACGCGTAGACTCCCGTACAACACGATTATCAATGGTAATATTTACGATTGTGTTAAAATAACTCTGCGTAGCCATCTCATCTGTACAGTGCGAATTTTCTCTATGGCGCATGGTACGAAAAAATTAATTGATAATTCGCTCATTTTCAGTAGATTCAATATGCTAAAACCTGGATGCACTTGCATCTGCCACAATTTAATGACCGTCTAATTGCATGTCCCTAAATATAAACTCGTATTATTCCATAGAATCAGAAACTCATTAAAGAAAAATGCTTTTCTTTATACTAGGTTGTCTACTTGTCTGGAAATTGTAGGTGACACATGCGTCAATACTACTACTGAATCTGGATATCATGTTCCGCAACTTTTCTGTTAACACCGTCCTCTACCGCGTCGCTGGTATGGCCGTGAAAATCTTGAAAAGTCTTTCCGATGAGCGTGTCTTGCGGCAAAACCACCGTTCCGAACCATGCTCGAGCCTAATGATAGATTGACAGAAAATACGTTAATATTTGGGAATTTGCTAAATTACAAAATCGCATTCGCTACAATCACAATAGATTTGATATAAACGGTAACAAGAGATCGTTCTGGAAGAGTAATTTAGCCATACTCCTGCTTGCCGAGATAGAACAGACGATATCAAATTCGATTAGAGATAAATTAGTAAACTTCACAATACCGAAGTTCATTAGAAAACTTGAGGCTAACTTTATTATCTAAGCTTATTTAGCTAACATTCGATCTTGCAAATATTATTTTCATCAACTCAAGAAGTCGAAAGAACACGGAAGCATATATTTTATTATAACAAACGAAATGAATACAAACGAATGGACGTGCCTGGGCGCCCGTCTCGTCCCGCGGCCATATTGATCTGCTGAGCGATGCTCAGTGAATGGTCATCCTTCGTAGCCGCTAGAGTTCGCGTCAAATCTGACTCGGAGTGCTCCTTCATAGCCTTCAGTTTATTAGCAAAATAAATACAAAAACGTAGTTAACCAAATATTAATTTTGGTGCGGAAAGCTTATAGGTTGTAAAATAATATACTTGATTAGCCCGGTTAAAGCTTATTTTCATTCAAGAAACCGATGCAAAACAATGAATCAATCGTACGTTTATCGAATACCAATGTCGAAAATAACCTCGCCTGTATACTTTAATCTTTCTTTTTAATATCTTCGGTTAGTATTTCTTCTTGCCAAGCATAACACGATAAAATTTCTAAATTCAACTAACTTTAAGCTTGGCTTCGATAGCGCGGATCTGTGAGTTCACATCGCCCGACACGGATCTACTTTTCAGCCCTAGGCCAACAGTTGAGGACGACGCGATTACGGCTGGCCGCGCTGTGCTCAGGCGAGTGTTTCCGGTACCTAATCCTTGTTGCGGTGCTGGAGCTTCGTGGGCGTAGCTGACAGCGAGTCTGCGTTCCAAAAGCCGTTGTCCATCCAGTGAGCGAACAGCCTGGATAGTCATCCAACATAATGTAAATAATGTAACTTATACATGTGCTGAAGTTTCATGTTAGGTTATATACTGTTCTACTATGTTATTTAAGTGGCGACAGCCCTATGTTGTTTAGCACTAATTTACTAGTAAGCAAAACCAAAGTAACTGGCTACTGTCGCCTTTATTAAGTGTTTAACATGTTTAGTGTATTGAATTTTGATAGACTAAAACACGTATAACAAATATCTAAATAATTTATAAAATATACGGTATAAGGTATAGGAAATTAATGCATGTAAACGTTGATATTATCACGTACCTGTTCAGCTTGTTTATCTGTCTCAAACGTTACAAATGCGTATCCTCTGGGAAGGCCTTTCATAGGGCCGGTTTTGTGTACAAGTAAATCAAACTGGGTGACGGTTCCGTACGGCTTGAGGATGTGTAGCAAGGCAAACTCTGTGACTCGTTGGTCGAGATTCCCTACCCATAGGCGACGTAAATCCTGCGCGGGTTCGACAGTTGGCGGAAGTGGGAGCGGAGTAAATAGGTCCTACAACCAACATGAAATTAATATTTTGTCACTCAATTGCACATGAATAGTGTAGTAGCCAAAGTGAAACAGTTATCTATTATATGATTTGACTCAGTACGCAGCTTTCAACCCAGATCATACTTGGTGAACTTCGTTCCTGCCAAATTTGTTAATACGAACTTGTGATTTTCAATGTATTAACAATGCTATTTCAATCATTCTGTTGGTGCTGAATCACTTGCCGTCTTTTTGGTTTGGCTATAAAGCTCGATGAAGATCGAGGCTAAAAATCTGTCATCAAGGCGATAAGGTCCGCTGAGAAGGGCAACTAGTCGAGTCCCATCTGCCATGTATAAGCCGAGTCGCTCTCAAGTATTTAAATAGCTTCAAGTACTTTGAAAGCATGACATTGCCACCAATGCTTCAAGAACACGCAACGGGCAGGGTCAGACGAGTGAAGAAAAATGGACGCAATGAAAGCTGTCTTTTTGAACATCAATGGCCTTGTTCGAGGTGACGATTGCATCTGTTACCTCTCATGAAACTCTGGTAACTTGACAACATGTTTTCGTTTCTCAGTGTATAGAGACCTCAAACGTCGGCTCAAACTCTCGACTGCTCTTGTATATAGAGTTGATCAGTTTACCAAAGCGAAAGCTGGCGAAAATTTAGAGCAAAGAGATACAAAAAGGGGTAAATCGAGCTGACAGGCATGTAATAATAGTGTTTTAATACATGGATTCCACCCGATTATATGTTGGACATTAGATTTTTATGTGGCGAGTTATGTTAAATTGAAGTTAAATTGAATATGAGATCAGTGAAGCAGATAGTTATTACCTACCATTTGACTCAAATGTTCCGTTAGCTGCCCAAAGTGAGATTAATTGATTACACAAATAAGTGTTAAGAAAAAGAACACAGATTGCACTTATAGAAAGAGAAACCTTTTCGTTTTCTACTCGCAACAGATCGAACACAGGCAGTTCGCCATGTTTCTTTCGCCGCCGATAGAAACTTCGCTTTCAAAACACTCGTGCGTTTAAATAAATAATTTGTAAAGATATTAACTAGCATATTTTTTGCCTTTATCTATAATGAAATATGTTGTTGTATTTGGTTAAATACATGGTATCAATATGACTACCAAAGTGTATTTTCAGAATTCGTTACTGGCATTTGACTTGATAATTGACATTTCGATTTAGGTGCACAGAATGTAAGCTTCTGTAGGATTCCTTTGATCGCCTGCAGATAGAATTGAGCGTCGAGCTCGGTGGCTTGGTGCATTCGTATGCGCATTGCGACTGGAAGAGACACGTAGGTGCACCGGTTCGACCCCCGCCGGTGCACATTTACATTTTTATATGGGGTCCGTCTTACGAAGTAATGCAAAAACTGCTACTGTGGACGTTAAATGTTGTCTGATGGTCAGCTTTAAAGACTATTTTAGATAGAATTGAGCACAAACATGTGGGTGACAAGGAAGTTGTCCGAATATCGAACTTGGTGATTACTCTTTTTAACTTTAATGTTAAATTTTTTAACTTTTAATGAGCACCAAACACAAATTTTTTCATTTGGTTGTTCACTTTTTAAATGTGTTTCTTCATGGTAGGGTGATTGTTTAAAAATGACGGCCTAAGGTCCTTCTTGCCTATTACACCTGCTTCTAATAACAAAAGGTGTCTGTGATTCTGCGTGTTCGGGCGTCTTTATTTGTATGTGTTAATAAGTAAAGTCTAATATTAACTGGTGAACTACTATAGACATTTTATCGGTGCAACATAAATTCCGTGATCTGTAAACTTTGGTATATTGGTCATGTCGCTGTCCAAAACACCCCCAGCAAAAAGATTGAAGCAGAGCTCGCTTGATGATTTTTTCCCTACACAATCAGCACTTATCAGCTCAGATACACCAGTTAGCGGTACGTTTGCAAATGCTGCGGAAAATCTCGAGTCGATAAAAAAACTAAAACTTGATGGTATCAATAAGTGCAAATGTAATAAAACAGTCATTAAAATAGAGGATGGTTCTCAGAATGAGAGTAAAGCTTCTGAAGGGAATTGTAATGTAGGCGCTGGAATAGATTTTGCGGACAAAGCGACGCTACATGACACTGGTTGTAGTGATCCAAATAGGCCCAGAAGAGTTCAAATTTCGTCGAGTTTTGACTGTAATCACGACGTGAGCCTTTTAATTGAAGGCTGTGAAGCATCAAACATTTGCAAAAGTGACGAAGCCGCACAAAAGGTGGAGTATTCGTCAGATAGTAATGCCAAACGAAGTGAGGGAGACTTTCGTAGCCAGTTTGTACAGCACAATGTAAGGCTGGAGACTACGGAAATGAACCTATTTGACTTCGCCGGTGATCTCAACTGTGACGACGACGAAGACTCAGTGAAAAGAGGAAGAACTCAAAAGGAAACACAGAAGATGGCGAAAGGATTACCCGGGATTTCTCGACAAATGCCGGATAACAAGGTTCATTGTTTATGCATCGAGTATATAATAAGTTCTTTGGGGATATTTTTAGTTTTATGCTTGGAGCCGCTTTCGCAATACTTCAAGCACCCTAAGTAAACAAATTTAGGCATACAACGGGCCAAGTCTGAATACCAAATGGTAAGCGCCACAACCTCTACGGCCATTCCCCTAGTCGTTCAGGCCACCACTGCAATTGTGCAGCACGGTTAGATTTGTTTGACAGGTATGTAAACGTTAGAGCAACAAGACAGAACAGAATTCCGTTTTGAGGCTTAAAAGCCGTGTTCTCAGTTTAAAAATTATTATTTTTAGGCGCAATTCGTTTCCAAATAGTCGTTTCAAGATTGACAAATGCAAAACGAGTGGCAATGCAGTCAACTTAGCTATAAGTGGGTTTGTAGAAAGAATTCGTGTGACTTAGCTGTTAGCTAAGGAACTTTTGTATTTGTATGTGGAAAATTTGTATTTGTACATGTATGCATTTATATACATGCTCACTCATTAGCTTTTCAAAAGAGTAGTTGCGTGTAGTTGCTATCTCGGACATATGTAATCACAATGACTATTTACTCTTGAATAAACCACATGTCACATAGATAGATTGTTCTTAAAGTCCACTGCAGAAGATGTGCATACGAAATATTGGGTCAGCCGAAATACCAAAATTTGGACGACGCTAAAAGGCATACTAAGACCTGATGTTGCCGGACAATGTAGCTAATTCCAAAATCGTTCAATAATTTACAAACCGACTCTTTACAAAACAAACTGCGCTATTGAAGTATTAAAAATTAGCATGTGTTCCATTATAGTTTAAAATAGTTAAGGCATGAATTTGGTCCATAACAATGTACAAGATATTTGTACGCTACCACAAGAACAGGACATTATATTACATTCTTTTCATACGCTATTCTAAATGTTGTCCCTGAATAGATCGTATTTATTGTAAGTTGAGTCGAAAATGTCGGCGTGGTCTAAAACGAAATTTCTGAAACTTCTAAAATGTCAGTGGTACTCCACTGTTTCGACCTGGATGGTGGTGGTATTAACGGCTCTGAATTAATTAAAAAATTATTGTTACTCAGCTAGAACTCAAAAGGGCGATACAAGGCTGCCAGTGTCTTCCCAACACTGCCAATTGCTAATGTGTCACAGCGACGTTAGAAGACAATATTTTAGAATGTTACAACACTAACTTTGTAAAAGTAGAAAGTAGAGGAAGGATTATCTTTATAGAGAGGTCTAAGAGGCTTTTGGCTATCATAGCCAGGTGACTTGCACAAAGTCTATAAGTGAACTTATTTGAGAAAACGGGATCTTATTTTAGGCATGGTCTACTAGACTTTTAGAAAAATAATTTCAATATTACCCGCTTGAGAGACGAAATCTATACGGTTCTACATAGTATAGAATTTTTGAGGACAAACCTCATAAATTGTCGAACCAAATGCTGAATGCAATATAAACCAAAACCGAATGCGTCGAACCAAAACAGACGAGAGCTACTTTGTGCCCAAAACGATACTTCAAGCTCAAGTATCGGTTCTCCGGAACGTTCCCCTAAAAGCTCAACTTACTTTTGATTAGCGCTTTACTATTATTGAGCTAAGATACCGTGGGCCTTGATATATTTCGATACTACTTGCAGTATTCTTGTGACTCAATATCTAACAAAAAGCTTCTGTGTGAAGGTTGTATTACATCTGATTAGTTCCAAGATATTCTAAATCTTGCTCAGATTCGCAGTAAAAGTATAATAAGCGCATTAGCGTTTATTATCTACTGTGCGTAAGATATTCACTGTTTTTGTTTTCAATCATCAAAATTACTATAAGAGTAAACCACGAGCTTTTTATTCCGGCGAATTCAGTCACTCATTACTAAACTGCTCCTGCGCACTTGGCATGTGTATTTTATAACATAAGTCAAAACATGTATTTACCTACCTATCTACATGCCGATGTTGACATTGAAATTCAAGTTTATGAAGCGTTTTAGTTTCCAACATGACATCACTCTTGAAAAATGTAATGTTCAACGCCTAGTATTTGTTCGTAAAGTTCTATGCAAAAAATACATTGAATGTAAATATTAGATCGATAATATTTATCTGTTGAGTTCGGTGGCGTGGTGCATTCGTATACGCCTTGCGACTGGAGGAGACACGTAGGTGCACGGATTCGATCCCTGCCGGTGCACATTTTCTTTCGAAGAAACACATTCTTACGAAGTAATGCAAAACTGCTACCGTAGACGTTAAACGTTGGCTGATGGTCAGCTTTAAAAAAATATTAGATAATATTTATCTACCCTTGAACAAATAGCGGTTTACTTTGGCAATATCAGCGTGCACCCGCCATAGCTTCACGTAGAGCACAGTAGCAGTCCCTTAGGCCTAGCAGCCCTGCTCTTAATAACAATAGTAAATGGTATTGATCTTTTTACTGTCTATTTTACTGGCTATTACCCTCTCAGGCTCTGCGGATGATTGTGGCTATTTGCAGTTCCCTTATTATTTAAGTTATTACTTTGTTTTAGTATGGACTATGTTACTCACTTTTCTATGGCTTTACACGAAAAAATTACTAGCATTATTCTTTCCATATAAATTTACATATTTTCGGTCAGTTAACTACTGTACTCTTCACCTCTCCCGCTTCTATTAAAATCTACAAGATTAAATTCTATGGAAATCCTTCCCGTTTTAAGCTCGGAATAGCTCTCGCGTTAGATTTAGAAAATTATTTGTTGAAAAATTTAAGTTAAAGACACCCGTTTAATGTAAAAAAATATTTTCACGTTTATTAAGCAACAAAACCAAAACGAATTTTTTCGGGCGGAAAGAGAAGTTTAGGTGGCTACACCGTGATTAAATGCACGCCATTCCAATCTCCAACGAGTCAGAACCTCACTAGGAGTTCAAGTCTAGTTGAAGCGGTTAGTGGTTTACCTAAAGCCACTTACGGTTGTTTGGTAAATGTGTTGAAACTTGGGGTCACCCAAAGTGAACGAATGACTCCACCATATATCTATTTCGGCAGAAAGCCTTATATTGGTTTTTAAATTGCCTCATAGACGAGTAAAATTTTTCTAAAAACACTAATGAAAAAGCACTGGAGTCTTTTATAGGTCTACATGAACCATGGGGTAAAACCTTTTCAGGGACAGTAAAAGATGTATCTTTTTTGAAGCAAAGCTCGTGGACTCTTCCGTAAAGGTTTTCAGGTTGGCTCTGTAGGCCCATAAAATCGTTATTCAGCTTGCAAAAGCACTAAAATTGCAAGTGATACACGAAACATGTTCTTCTGCTTGATGCCCAGTATAGTCAGTGAGACTTCTAAATACTATATATGGGTAGTTCTCGACCTACAATTTGGTTGTATTCCAAGGGATGTGTACCAAGTTGACTTGGTATGATTGTCGAATTTCATTATGTGTGCGATACAGGTTTACTCATGGTTTCCAGATACGCACATAAGCCGTAACTAAACGTGTCACCTTGTTACGTTCTTAATAAATAAAAATGAACCAACTGTGAGGGTTTGCCTTTTCTAGACAGAGATCATTTATTTGTACTTTAAAACATGCATTGGGCTTCTCCTTGTGCATGCCAATTAACGGCAAGCTAAGGCGGATCCCTGTCTTTCTACTGCTGACCGAACTTGTCTGTTGGAATTTATTTATGGAATCTGTCTTATGAATAAATATGAAAACAATACCGTCGACATTAAATGTTGGCTGATAGTAAGATCCTAAAGATTTAAAGTTGCCTCCAATGGCGATTTTAGTCTTCTAACTTTTCAACTCTCAGCTAAAGATAAGGTGTCCTTAGCACGGCTTTCCAAAGCATAGGACACGGTGAAAATTCGCTTCGATTGCGTGTATATTTTGTGTTCTGTTACTTCCGTAGTGCAGTCTAGTATATCTGGTAAGTGGAGTGGACCTTTGCTTATTTAAATATATAGCTCGGATGATCACTGTAATGGACGCAAAAGATAAGGTCCTGGAACCGACGTCGAAACACCATGACTCAGGACGAATGTGCTTTGCGTTAAAACATATTCGCCGAAAACCGTTTTATTGCAAATTATTCTGCCATTTTGAAAAGCTCAGATTTTGACTGGGATGAAAAATTTCTCTAGCTTGTTTGTGTTTTCATGTTCAACTCTGCGCACCGGGAGTACAGGTTGCCAATTTTGCCTGTATTCAGCTGGGCCGCGCTTAGCAGGCATGCAGTGCAGTAATAGAGCAAGAACCATCTTATTGCCTATGTGTTCTTAATTTTTAAACCTTTCTATTTTAAATTAAACGGTCGCAATGCTAATTTCATAGAATACTTCAGAGCATCTATGATCAGAATATGTAATTACTTAAGGTCAAGAACAATAAGGATTTATTCTGTGGCTTTTGAAAGGCCACGTGCGCATTGTACATTGACAGGTCCCTCGGTGGCCATCGCTCAGTCCTTGTAGGCGCATAAACTACCACATTTCAGAAAAAAGCTTGTTCATTTGTCTCATTCTGACAGTGTCTACAACAATAAGCTTTTGATCGTATTCTGGATGCCCCAAACTTCCAAAATGGTACATCTGCCTTGCAGGCATTTGTAAAGCGGCTAATTACCTTTTTGTAATAGACCTACATCCGTGGCACGAGCCGAGTTAAAAATTGGGAGCCTCTTTTGTTTCAAGCTTGAAACAGGTGGAATTTAGATTACCTTCTTCTTCGATTTCACGTCCAAGGACTTTTGTACAGTAAATTACATGCTACGGGAATATCTACGTGCATGGGCCGTGTAAATTTATAAAATAATTTGAAGTCCATCGGATGCTTAATCAAGACCCTTTGATGCTTTTGCTAACTGTAAACATACTAAATGCGCATTTGCGTATCAGCCTACATGTTCAACGATACGTAGACGTTATCAATTCACGTAAATTCCGATTCTAAACGCAGAGACTTTACAAGAAATTTTAATATAGCGTCAACCCTTTGCTAAGTAGGGCGCGAACTAATTCCTTCCCGTTTGCTTAATCGATATTCTACTTCGTTTTCAAAAACAGGGCAATACTAACAGGTTGAAGAAGTTGAAATCATCACCGAGTCAAACACCACTTCACCGCCTTCCCGTGGATTTGAACCAGGTGCCCGGAGATGTTCCTCCTAATATGGCTCGCTTTCCCTGTGACGTCGTGTGGAGAACTGCTGCCATGGAGGAGTCTCCAGATCATACACTACTGGTTAAGGTCTGTTCTTAGAAATTGTGTGACTAGACACGGATGACACTGACTGACGAACAATTCAAAGAAAATACTATTGAGTTATTACCAATTATATGTTCCTTACAAGCTTTGTTTAGAGGTGTAAGAAGAATACATGCTTGCATGCCACGCACATTTCTAGTATTTTTCTTTTGAACGGAACTTCATTTTTCCAAGAGAAAAATAGCAAACGCCTAACATATCAATCGGGCCTGGGCATTCCGTGGTTCCCTGTTTCACCGGACGCATTTTATCGCCGCCTGCAATACTTTTCTCTGACCACGAACCTGATCTATGCTTTTTGCAGAACAAATTTGACACGCCGAATTTGCTTCTTGCCGGCATCAACGAATAGCTCTTCTTTAGTTGGCAGATCAAGTAAACATAAGACACCGTCATACGCGATCCTCTGCAGACGAGGCCCTATAATGGATGCCTGTGACACTCTTGCTCTCATATGGAGCGTTCTCGCTTCGCTTGTAACCATCCTGGCCTGTGTGTTATTGAAGTCAATCCACATGAGGGAGGCCAATGCTTTCCTTGTAGCCCAAGGTTTAAACGATTATTTCAAATAGAGGCTATATAAAGCTTTTTTGAATTTTTGAAGGACAGTCACTATTCAATTACGTAACCTAAATTTTGTCCTTCATAATAATGCTAGTAGTTCAGCATTACCAGTGAATAACCCGAAAGATTGCCGTCAGTACCGACCTGTGCTTAAATGAGGACAGTAGACACAGTAGCACAAACCGAATTGTATAGCTACAAAAATTATTATACGGTCAAATTCTTATTAAAAGCTATTATTCAAATGGGGCAAAAATTTCGTACTTATGTGAAATTAGCCTAATGATGTTAAAACTAAGTATTTTCAGTATTCGTATGCATACATACTCTTATTACGTGGATTACTAAAAAATCACTTGAGACAACCCCTTTGGCTTTTAAAATATAGGTTGTTTACTTGACCTCACAAATTCGTTAATTTGGTTATATGTACCCTTATGTGTTCATGTTAAATTCTTAGGGTCCCTTCGATGTAAATAGATCGAGTCCTTGTGAAGCACAGCCTACGGAAGTCGTCGAGCGTTGGGATAAGCTTCATGTTAAAATGCCGTACTCACAGCACTCAAAGTATGTTGAAGTTGATGGCAGGGAGGTGCCACGATGGGATGTCATTCAGAGAGCACTTCTGGGAGCGATCCATTCTTTCAACGATTTGAAGGTATCGGGTTGGTGCAGGCACAATTCTAATTGCGGTTTCAAATATTTTAATCAGTTAGAAAAGTGGTAAGGAAGCCGAAAGGGCCACCGTAGATGACAGTAAAATGATAAACAACTGAGAATCTAGAGGGGAATAAACTACGGTTATGCATGTTAACATTTTTCCGTTCGACTTCAAATAAAAAACACATCGTGTTATCTAATTATTATCGCACTGATTATCTCTTTGTAAAATCTCCTATTCAGTAGTATTTTTACTGTTCTCAGTGGACTGAGCAATGTTAAAACTAGAATAACGAAGCTGATTTTAGACAAAATTTGAGTACATTGCTAACCAAAACAGTTTTTAAAATATAAAATAAACGCTTACTGATTGAACAAGTAATGTATAAAACTACCTAGAAGCACTACAAACTAAAGTAAAATAAAATTAATAAAACCAAACGCACATTTAGTTACGTAATAGGAAAGTTAGGTCTTTATTATGCGAAATTAAATCTTAAGACAGTGATGTATCGAAAAGTATAATAAGCGCAATCAAGTTACAATTTATATCTAAATTTGAAAGACAGCCTCAAAATTAACAAAGAGCTACTTGCACAAAATAAAAACTAACGTATAAAAATTGATGTGTTATGGAGGACACGCATAATTTAGATTTAATACTTATTTCGCATACGGACTTCTATACCTCAATCTCAATTGTTTCATAAAATTTCAATATTCTAGGAGGCTATTTTAAGCTATAACGGTGGCTACTCTTGGGGACTGGAGGAACTAGAGGATGCCATTGAGGAAATGACCTTCAGTGATCGAAGTGCTTTCTTTAGCACTCTCCTACCAGGCATAATCAACCTTGCCCTTAATTTACCCACGATCTGCACTAGGCCTCCACCGCTACTTGTCAAAGGTGCTACATTTCATCATTAGCCATTTACCAATATTAGCTTTATTTAACAAAGTTGACTGAGCCTGGAACTACTGTAATTGTTGAACTAATGAATCAGAATAATGATTTTCTAAAAGTGTTTCAAAAGTATTCTTATTTATTATCCGCGAAAGAAAGCCAGCACCTTGGCTCCGTAGTGAATGACTGTATATATGCTTTCCGTGTTGTGTACCGTAGCTTCGTTATGGTTGACATTTCTGAAAAATGGATTTGGGTATTGAACATCACTAATTCTTTTCACTCCACAGAAACAATCAGAATTTCCAAAAGGTTAAATCCTGAGAAGACAAATGACTGAGGCTATTTGAGTGAGAGTTTTTTGTTTTACTCAGTATGTTTGTTGTTCATTTTTGCATACTGATGAGATCTTGTGTGTTCTTACGATCTTAGGAGCCGTCACCCACCATTCTCTCAAAAGGCTTAATATGAAGAAATAATCCACACAGTTCATCCAGTCATAATAAGAAAAATCTTGGGTATCTGGTGGAAGTTTTATCATAATGTAAGATTAAGGTTTAGCAAGCACAGTTATTGGAATTAGTGTTCCTTCTGTTTCAAGCAATTTTCTGTCTGGATCCCTCTCAGTAGGGCTCTAAGTAGCTGCTCATAGATTTGTCTATAGTAACGGTACGTGTTAACCAGTTAGATACATTACATGATTTTTTAGCTACCGTGGAACCACTTCTGAAGAATGTATACTATTTTAACTCTATTCCTTTTCAGTTCTTCGATTACTTTTAGCAAAGATTATAAGGAAAACTAAATTGCATTAACAAACTTTTAAGACTTCAATCTAAAATGGCGAGTAAAAAAATTATGGCCGTTTAAAGGTTGATTGCGTTGTTGGATCAACCAAATAGAAAATTATCAACTGTTAAACAGTGACCGTTGCTTGTACACATTTTGGCAACTTGTGTAGGCTTTACTATCGTACGCCCCTTTTAATTTAGGTTGGGACAGTTTCAACTGTTTATAGCACCCAACGAGCTCACTCTTACATTCAATGAAATTCGCGTCGAGTCGAATAACTCTACATTATTAATGATTACACACTGTTTTTTTTGGCTGCTTGTGGTGGCACCATTTGCTTGCGCAGGTCACTCGCATAGCGTAACACTGTCACAACGTCAGGTAGCGAGTCTTTTGGCCAACGCTTTTTTATGTACTTATCCCCGACGAAACACATCGACACGCAAATCGCAGTACGCCTCATATCCGACTATCAATTTTCACACCCTCTTCAACCGTTGTGATAATCATAAGAGACGAATATGCCGAAAGGAGAAGATCAAGTGCCTCCTCAACTATTTCAGGAGGATCACCGGAGAAAGTGAGTGCTCACTGCTACGGCAAAACTTTTGGTCCGGTACATGTTTCATCTTTACGCTTTATTAAAAACACTGTCTGAAATAAAAAAGCTCTTAAATTATTATGAAAGAAATGTAATATGATTGAATTCAAATCGGTAAAACCCACTTTCGTTTACAGTATGAATACCTGCTTCAAAAAGAGCCTGCGCGACCTATTTCTATTAAAGATTCGTTTCTACTGAAAATTTGCTTAAAAAGTCTTAATTATATTGAGGTCCAATTAGATACGTAACTGTAATTTTTTATCTACCGTTTCCGGTTCAAGTCATACGTGGAAGCAAAAATATATTCTGATAATTCTGTTGAATTTTTGTTTCAGTTCGTTGTAGCTTTCAAATAGAGCACACTTGATAAACCCCACATATCAAGCTAAATGCCATTTGCACCTCTATTAATTCTCTATACATTTCATTTACGCTATAGAAATGACTTGTATTAAACATTTTATTTATTTTACATTGTACTAAGTTATATTATAACTGCAAAGTCGAAAAGGCGTTATATGGCCTAGCTTTTAATAGACATTTTATAAGGAGTTTCAACAAAACTTGATTTTCTACCTTCAGTGCCAATTGGGAACTTGACATTTAGCCGTATTCGACTTCGGTGTCGCGTTGGCTGGGAAGAGAGCATGGCCAAATTTAAAAACGCGTTTATCACATCGAAGGGGCTCATCGAAGATGAGGGACACGGCATGTTGATGGTACTTATTTTTATGATTATTACTTATAGTAGTCGATAATCCATGTATGCTGTAGAAAAACTATTTCATCATACAATCGCGGTCAGGTTCAGAATTGTTTTTATAGAAATCTTCGCATTCAGCTGTTTGTGTAAAAATTCGTGTAGGCACTTTCAAAATGTGCATTGTGCCAGTTAAAATAAGAGTGCAACGCGGTTATATCTCGATGCTAACTTTGTTCATATTCACGCCCTTTGAACACTTTTCCCTTGTTCAATAAGGACGACTAGCCCTCCATACTCATTTGGAAGCTCACTCATCTTTATTTTGTGAGCGAACGTACTTATAAAATTGATGACCTGCATTGTCGCTATTGCATTCCCACTGAAAGGTTGACTTTGCTAACCGTCGCATCGGTGGGGGTGTGCTGCACGATGGTTGTGTACAAGAAGAAATCCTGTTCGTCATATATCCAGAGTTGATTGTTAGCAGGCTCTTCACTGAAGCATTGGATGACAACGAAGCACTTCTCATGACAGGACCAGAACGATTCAATGAATATAGAGGTTGGTAAATACTTCCGAACATCGATCAATCTATATTTTTGGGTGCAAGCATCAGTTAAGAAAGAACGTTTAGAGTTCTGAATTGAAGAAAGACCTACTTATGGTTTCCTGCTACTAAAGGAAATTCCTTGTAGAAGGATTATTTACGTGTTCTTCTAAAAGATTTTATTGTTTAATTCAATACCTCCCCTGTTTTTTGTCTGAATAAATTCTGCGGATAAATTAAACGATTGCGGCGAAAAATGAAATACACGAGATATTGGTTCGTTATACTTTTCAATAAAGACGTAATAAATACATATTTTTAAGACTGACTATCAGTCAATATTTAACAGTACAACTTTTCGTTTTTTACAGAAGTAATAAAAATGAATCTTCTCTATAATAATGCAACCCGCCAGGTTATACACGGTTGCACTTTACTGCTCTTTCATTCCACTAATGAATGGTTAGAGTGTCTGACGTTGCACGTACCATTTAAACGCATCAAATCTCAAGCTCTCCATGCATATAATAATGCAGCAGCAAAACGTCAGGCTTACATTTTTTGTTCGCATGTTGACTTGTTTTATGCTTCATAAACAGGTTACAGTGATGACTTCCGATGGGGAGGCAATGTTGTTGACGTGCGGGAACGAGACGGCTGGGGTAGAAGGTGATTAACGAAACATCTAGTAGATAGATGCTGTAGACTAGATTATAAAATATGAAGAAGAATCTCATAAGTACCACTTGCTTGCGTCTCAGAACAAACATAGATTGAAGATTACTTACTATCCCAAAATTGTACATACGCTTCGAGATAAACAGATCGTAGCAATATTCAAATTACAAAAAAAGTTTTTAAGTGCTAAAACCAATATGGCCAATTTTTTTTATGAAACATTAAACCATCATGCTAAATTTCGAGTTTTTTCTTTTGCTGACCCTGTTCAAGCACTAACGTGGGCAGACAGCTCTACAGTTTTACTGCGAAATACCTTAACTTTCGATCTCTTCGGCCAATGTGGAAAATCTAAGTGTGCTGAAAAGCTGACTTCATACTGGTTATTATAACCTGAAAAGCGCAAAAAGTGTTATGTATCCTCTAACTTCTTAAACTGAGCCCAAAAAGTCTATCAGTGCGATTTCTTAGTCCTAATTATCATCAACGACAATCGGGATTTAACTTCGTTAAAACAAAAAGAACAATTCCTTTAATAAATGCGGAAACTCTTATATAGGGTGTAGTTTTTATACTCCATATGTTATTTACACAAATACGTTGACTAAGAAATTAAGTATGTTTCTGAAAACCTTGTAATTTCTCGTTGAAATGCCATTTATGCAGTGACAATGTCTGCTTGCGTTTTGTAGAAAACGCAGTTACCCCAAATGCAATGCACGACGGTTATAAACTTGTTCTGAGAATCGAAGTGATTTAAACTCTATGAGACGTTATCTTCATAGATCTGTTTGGCTCGTAGGGTCACGAAAATTCGCGCTTACGGTAGACCTACTGAAAAGACGAAATATTAAAATCTAAGTCGTATTGGTTATGTAGTTTAAAGTACAAAGCCATATTAATATTAGCCATATTATTATTAAGATAATAAAGGTCAGACTAAATTCCAAAATTCCAGATAACTTATCATTTATAAGTGCGCAACATGATTATTCACCTTATTATAGCCTATGTTTCGGGA
This sequence comes from Tropilaelaps mercedesae, assembly GCA_002081605.1. NCBI lineage: Eukaryota > Metazoa > Arthropoda > Arachnida > Mesostigmata > Laelapidae > Tropilaelaps > Tropilaelaps mercedesae. The sequence goes on from MNPL01004781.1 coordinate 69,269, forward strand.
GCACCTACCATATATATATATATATATATATATATATATAT
>MNPL01004781.1:69895-98356 GCA_002081605.1 Tropilaelaps mercedesae
TATGTTTTGTTGTAAAATCAAATATTCTTTTGCAAAACTACTCATGCTGTAACGCGCAGAGTCAATATTGTGCGTTAGTCAGTTCATTGTGCTGCGCTATGGTTTGTTTTTCCGTAAGCTGTTGCTGAATATAAATGTTTAAATCGCTTCTCTACAGCGTGTGGATACTCCAAGCTGACTTTATGCCCAAAGCGTTAGTTGTGTTTTCAAATTGCATAGTTTTCATTCAGTTTATTTGGTTATCATGCGTATGATCGAAGTGCACTGCCTAAACGCATACAGCGCGTATTTAAGTAATAAAATAATAAAGGAAAATAGTAGCCCATAATACAAGCGTTCCCGTCATCATATCAAATCAGCTATTTATTTCAGGTACACTCAAGTGGTCGGTTTAGATGCGTTGGCATATTATGGAAAACAGCAGCACTGGGAACAGTTTAGCGCAGAAAAAGTTACGAGGGAACTTATGAAGGTACGAAGACTGAGTGAATATCTATCGTCTGCCGTATCAGGGCGGTGCTATTTCTACTATCGTAGATTTTACGATAAAATTAAACTGACATTGATGGATTTACATCTACTCTGGAAATTTTTTAGTAGACCACTACTTTGGAGACCTAGGTTGTAGTATTCTATCCGTTTTATGAATGTTTCAATATATTTTATAAGCCTATCGGCATTAAAGTTGTAACCTCTGGTTGTAGACGATGCCTTTTTCAGAGTCGACTGTCTTATGGGGTGAACAACATCCAATCTGGAAGATAATTGCTACCAGGCAATGTTACCGTAACGGCCCCTAGTAAAATAATAAGTAACTACTTTCTGCACACATTCAGTTGTATATTACCCACATAGTTAAAGAACACTTTTAGAGTCTTTTTTTAACTTTACATATTCAAATTAGATTATCATGTCGTATTTTTTTTACCACTGACGTCCTCTTCGCAGTCATTTTGCGGCTTCCAGACTCCCGGTTTTCCGCGTTCGGCAGTCGCTACTGGAAATTGGGGCTGTGGCGCGTTTGGGGGCGATGCACGGCTGAAATTCTTAATTCAATGGATGGCTGCATCAAGGTATGCTAAATAAGCTAAAATTAATTAATCCAAAAACTAAGAAAAAGTAATTCTTAAGAAAATAAGTATCAAAAGTAACTCTTACTAGAAAGCAAAAATTAAAATATTTAATTACCAAAAAATTAGTCTATGAGGAAGTTTTGCTTTGAATATTAGCCCTAGGGTTTTCACGGCATCAGACCAAAAACGTTCATGGAGGCCTCCGTTAACTTGTTTTTCCGGCAATACGTATACAATTACTGTAGTGTAGGTATATATTTTAATAATAGTCTATTTTTTCTATTTTTATATTTTATTTCCTAACCATAGGGCTGGTAGACCTCTTATGTACTTTACGTTCGGCGACCACAAGCTCATGTGTCAGCTAAGGGCCATACAAAGCCTCGTTGCTCAACAGGACGTAACAATTGGTAAGTGGCCGCAAAACTCTTCAAAAGCTTATCACACGTGATAACAGTGCAATAAATTTGTTATCAGTTTGGTTTTAAATGTAACAATCTCTCTTATTGCTTTGAATTGATTGGTTGAGTTGACTGGTTACTATTTGGTGATTTTAGTACTTAGAATAATACACTATTAATTCACCTTTAATAGCTAAGGATGGCAATAATATGCTCAGTGAAAAATTAATATGAAAAAAAACTACTATTTTAGCATATGAAAAGTTTTTCGTAAGAACGGGGTATACTTTTAGCTTTAGCTGATCTTAGAGGGTCTATAATGCAAGCGTTACGTAGATTATTATGACAAGTTAGAAATCGTTCAAAGTCATCAAGTTCACAATGTCAACTAAGCATGAAAATATATATCTATATTATTTTTGTGAGAATCAAACATATATATATTTAATTGTTGTACATGTTAGTAGTACCGTGTAGGCTGTTCACTAACAAGGTTGTGTCATCATTAAACAATGAGATATTCACATTTATAACAAACCTTTCACAAAAACTTGGATTACTTGGAGTAGCTTAAGCAACACGAAGCGCAAAAATAGCTTTAAATAAAAATTGGACGATATGGTTACTAAACAACCAAAAACAATAGTAAAACCTGTATTTACAGACATCATTACCTGTTTGATAATAATATTTAAATAGGTATAAATTATAATAAATATTGGTGTTAGCAGCTGATTTGGAACAATCGGGTAACTTCTTGATCAACCTAGACAATAAAATCTGAGGAGTGTTTCTGTCAACTTTGGCATACTTTGCAGTACATGTAGCACAATAGTCATCGAAGGACAAAAAATATTGTAACGTAGATCTATCACGAATTGATCCTTAAAGTAATACATATCGTGGCAGTACAAATGTAGTAAAAATTCAGTAGAAAGTCTATTTTCCGCTTTACATTTCTGAAAGATTTGTCTCAAAAACTGTTTAAACCCGGAGCACGCCACGCTTCAATAACACAGAATGGGCATGACAGGCTCAAGCTATAGCTTGAAAACCCTTTAATTTTTTATATATACCATTGTAATTCTATTCGTTTCTATGTATTTTCTATATGTATGTATGTGTAAAGTAGCAGTTGATCTTGTATATCATACAAGCTTCACTTCGTCCTGTCTGATTCGAACTGAAGACGCGGAGTCAAAAGGCTGCAGAATTGGATTATTCTGTCCGTACATACATATGATAGCAGGCGCAAGATTTATATATTTTTCATTGTAAGACCAATCCATTAGACGGTATCTATGCCATTTTTGGTACAACGCCAAACATTTCTGTTGCCGTCCGTAATATTTTCTGCGATTAAAAAACGGTTACAAGCGTAAAATTGACCCTGATGTTGCTGTAATGAAAGATTAGTGCACTGCTCACTGGTACTTCTAGTAGCAAACCGTTGAATATGGCTCAGAGAGACCGTTTGCGAACGTTATCTCTTTCGTTCTTCCAGTGTTAATGCCATATTTAGAACTTCAAATTCAGAAAATTACAGCGATTGGCTGACTTCCTCTAACCCAAGCGTTTCGATCATTCGGCCGCCCGTGGTAGCCTATGCGGAAGAAAACGTGAATATAAATCACAAAGACAAATGCTTCCGTTTTAGCCAACTATGCTTTGATCGACCGTTGCTAATCGATTATTAATGAATCATCCTAAACAAAAAGAAAGGGAATAAACTCTTTCGGGAAAACAGCCTAGTGAGAAAAAGTAGAATAGGAGTTAAAACTACATCCCTGCGTCTGTCTGGAAAATGTCTGTCAGCAGGTTAAAGTGAAGGCCAACTCTTCCACTTATACAACGACTAAAAACTCGTAGATCGGTTGCTCGTGGCAGTTGAGTCTTAAGAAAGATTAGTAAGAATATCGCTTTCGAAGGGAATGAACTCTCCAATATTTACGGTACCGGTTGAAGTAAAATTTTACTTCCATCGCTAAGCGGCAAAGCACGAGGCTAGTATTTGGATGTCAAATCATAAGTCAAAAAAATATACAGAAAATAATGACAGGATAAAGAGAGTAATATTAATATATAGAAAGCCTATATAATCAAAATAACAGTGATACTAAAATAGTAATAATAAAAGCTACATAAACTTTTAAATGTTTGGAAAATTTTGGATGAAAATAAATTTTGAAATTATTGGACAACCTGTTTGGAGCCACTAACTTCTCGTCTATCGACCTCTTGGCTAAATTATCGCTTTAAATGACAACTTTTTATACATTGTGCGCTTACAATGCACAATGCATAAACCATTCTCTGTCATCTACGGAATTCCAAGCTACTAGCGCCAATTTTATAGCTAGCTATTGTGGACCCTTTGTACGGCTACGGAGGTAACACAGCTGGTCGCATTTCGCTCCCAATGACATAAACTTTTGGTGCACGAATTTCCATGTACTTAGAACTGCTCAAAGTAATGCAACAAACAGCTCCGAGCCTGAAACAAAAGGGTCCCAAGCAAATTTTGTTTTAATAGATCTAGAAGCAAAAACATAATTTATTACCGGAACGTGACGATATATAATAAGACCCGCGTTTCTTAACTGTAACAACGCCCAATTGATTCATCGACATGTGGTAATAATATTAGACACCTTTCTGAAAAATCGTAATCGAAACCGACGCATCCCGTTTCGATAGGACCCACTTGAGTCGGATGAAATCAGAAAATTGTTGAAACGAGTTTACAAGCCAACAACTAAAGTAATAATAAAACATCCCAAGTATTTGTTATTACAGAACTTTACTTGAACTGTAAAGTGTCGATCCTTTCTCTATATAAACATTTTTGACGAGACTGGTGGATAGTGCAACCTCAACAGGAAGCACACAGTCTTTTCGATAACGACGCAAGACTTTATCAGCATACTATAATAACACAGTTCATTGAGTGGAACAAAAAGTTGAAGTGGTTTTTCAATTTGCTCCGATTTGTCTGTTCTTCAGATTTATGCTTTTATGATTTTGGTTGTTTCTTTGCATTAAAAATGTTAATTGGTGGTGTTCATTAGTCAAACCTCTAATTTCTTGGAAGTGCCACAGATGTTTGAATTATAACAGAATGGATTCTATACGATTATGTGAGTGGATCCTGTCATGTAAGTGGACAGCCGTTCAAAGGCTTCTAAAGAAGTAATTTTAATAAAAAAAAATAGTAAGCAAAACATTGTTCTAACTTCTTTGATTCCATAGTTACAGTATCCTAAAAACTGAGAATTTTTGTTGGATCAGTCTAATGTTGCAGGTATTTTGCACGACGTGAAATACGACGGTCGAATAAGTTTTATGGTGACTTATTTATACCAATATAGTTTAATAACTTTGCATCTTATCTGCACCCATTGGATCTGCACAATGTACCACTATAAGTATTTTGAAATCTTTAAGTATCATTTCAAAACAGAGAAAGATATACCTTCACATTGTCCGTGGAGTTCCTAGGTACTTACATCGTAATCATGACACTGTCTCAATATATAATAACGTTTATGGTGTTTTTAATGATTAATTATGTACGTGTAAATATTAACTAGTATTTGCTAATTTTTAAATTAATGTGCTATTAAGTTTGCGTTCATTGCTTGATGCTTCCGTAGACACTTCTTATGAAATTTTCCAATCATATTTTTCAACTCGTATTTAAAAAAGCTAAAAAACGTAAATCCGATGTTGCTAACGTTAACTCCATGCATACTCCATTCGAGTACTTTGGAGAAGCACGCAACAAATTTGTGGATCGTTTGTGACCCGTATTTTTAGAGCTGACCTTCAGCCAACATTTAACGTCCACGGTGGCCCTGTATGTATTACGTAAATTGATTTTTGCAAATACTTCACGAATATTTGAATTCAAATATAGAGATTTTTGGCTAGATTTTACTATAATATTTATTTTATTATGAATTTAAAGTTGTTTAGTTTGACGGTATAAAATATCACTGGGAAAGATCCGCAGTGCGCATTGGCAATATTTTGATTTAGTTGGATACACATTATAGGCATGTACGCCACCTACGGTAGTGTCATATTTGCAGAAAGTATTCTTACAGATTAGTAAAAAAATTCTAGCACAATAATTCTTATTTGCCAATAACTTTGCGGTTTATTTTAAAAACCGGTATATCTTTAAGTTACACAAGTTGGCCTCATTTCTTCTGTATTTCGGAGACATTCAGTGCCGGTCGCCATGGTTGTATCTACTGACACTGTTGCAATTGACGATGCTTTGACATAAGTGGACAGTGACAAAAACATACCACTTTTGTCTATTTGTCAATCAAGCAAATTACAGGGGGTCAAATGAGGTTAAGATAAGAAGTGAGTGGCGGCTTTTCGAAAGCCCATTGGTAGTTCCAGCATCAATTATAAAATAATAGTGAAACAGAAGAAGAATTGAACACAAGAAGTCTTCACTAATAGACAGCTTTCGCTTACTTACTCCTACTTTCCCAGTGTGCTCTTAACATTGAAGCAAACTTGAATCCGAGAGCCACAAGGCTTCTGCCTTGAAAAAAGATAAGTGTTTATAATAGCGAGCGCGGGTCCGTCCTCTCTTTGCGTTTGGTTCTATTTTAGTGCTTCTTTGCCATGAAGCTTAGCGGTGAGACTAGCTGACTGCATATGAAAACAGCATCCAAGTAAAGATACTAGTTTCCTAGGAGAATAGTGTCTGTTACTGGAGAATATAGACGCCCGTCGAGGTAATTTTGCAAGCATAGATTTATGTTCTTCTAAACGATGACAAAAGCTCGAAGAGAGAAGCCGTCGTAGTCATAGATTATAAAACGAGAGATGATGGTTTTCTTTGAAATGATCCATAAGATTAATCTTATGCTATTATTCTAATGGTTTTATCTATTATATAAATGTACGCCACGCTCTGCAAGGGCCTGTGTGGATATCTGCGCTGGTTGGATATCGTGTCTGGTTTTAGTCTGGCCACTGTTATACGAAGATACATGTTTTACCTTTGAAGATGATTGGGCTTTAAGGCGATCGAGTTATGGGTTCGAGTTTCTTGAGTCAAGTGAAGCTCAGAATGAGCGAAAGCCACACCGAGAAGCAGCGAGAATAAGAGTCGGGAAAAATATTGCTTTCTTTCTGTGTTAAGCATCAGTAGTTGCATTTAAATGGGCCTTCTGTATATATATGTATATGTATATACAGCATTCTTTCCGAAGTGAACCAGAATTTACATAATTTATAAATGCGTGACTGAAAACTGCTACGATCTGAAATAAAGGTCCATTTTTTTTGTCTAATTCCAGGTGACATGTTTCTACTACTGAAGCGGTACAATCGACTTTACCTAGCCAATGCGGCAAAGTCATTTCCCAGTTTGTACGATTTCATCTATACCATATTTACGAATAACCAGAGAACAGGCAGTTCCGGCAGTTTGAACTAAGCCGCTTGCGCCAAGTGCACCCATTTTCCATAGCGTATTATTAACTAGAGAAAAGTCTGAGAGTTCTTCCTCTGTGAAATTTATTTATTACCCAGCAGTATACTGCCAAACGGATTGTGTGTATTCAAGTCATCGTCCAAGAACATACGATTTCGATTGCTGACAGTCGTGTGTTATTTGTTCAGAGTGATTTGATTTTCCTTGCAACGAATGAGTCGATCACTGCACCTGTAAAATATTGCTTTATGATGTACTCTCCATCTCTTTGCTTGCGTGATTCCCGTTATTAGCTTGATAAAAAGAGCCCAGAACTTAAAAGGCTCAGTGGACATAGCAAAAGAACCAAGGGAATCAACAAATCATGGACTTGCTGAAGGAGGACAACAGCGGGAAGAACGCAGATGTAGCTGCGTCTCGCTGTCCTTACCGTCTATTAGACACTAAAAGGCATATTGAAAGAGAGTTGGTAAAATATATATAAATAGGGGAAAATATTGGTGTGAGAATGGTGCAACGATGAGGAATATTGGATAAGCTTAAATTTAACAGGAGATATATATAAATGCGACAACAATAGCGACTTGTAGGGAAAAAATAATTTGTTAAAGTTGTCAACACCAACATAACTTAAAAATTGGAAAAATAAACAATTACCATTGGAATCATTCTGCCTGAAAGATAGTATTATCTTTCATATATATATATATATATATATATATATATATAAAAGATAGTATTATCTTTCATATATGTATATATATATATATATATATATAGGACGTATGTATAACATACATTCAATGTAAATAATTACGCCAACGTCTTCAAACATTTGCTTGCCATAAATTTTTCCAAGTTTCTTTATTCGATCGGTGTATTAATAATTACTTAGTCCACATTAATTAAGGAAAACATACTATAGCACTAATAGCTTGTTTAATATACGTATAAAATTATATCATAAATGCATCTCTGATACTGCTGCGCTTGATAACATTTTGTGTTTATGTTTGGGGTACAAGGGCTAAACAGACGAATAGGTATTAAGGACACTACAATTTTATATATGCATATATCGGCCCACCTGAAGTTCTTTCTAGATCCTCGTTTCTATACCAGTAATTTCCTCGATGTAAAAAGCTTATAGAGAATGGAGGGGTTCACATCTCAAGTGTTAAGAAAACCATTAGGGTAGCCTACCATTATAACTAGTAGTGAATTTCTTACTTCTTAATTATATTCGTACTACTTGCTGCGTTTGATGTGTGTGGTGTGTGCATTTCATTGTATCGCGGTATGACGTGTGCAACTAATAAGCTCAGTGACTGTAAAAAAATAAGAGCAAAAATAGCGTATTTGTATGTAGATGTATCTTGGCTCATAATCAATTTCGAAGTAGCTATCTTAAATGGGCAGACCTATACGAAACTGTTCCTGCCATGGTTTTAAGCAAAAGTTTGGTTTGGCTTGAGAGTGACTGAGAAAAGTCAGTTACAATACAGCTTTTGCCTTTTTGTTATTTAGCCCTTTTAGTGGTGGTATATGGGCTCATCATTGGCACCTGTTGCTGCTCATTTATCTGAGGTTACCTGAAACACGTCACAACGCAATTGCATTTTGTATCATGAATGTTAGGAATTTGCTTTTTAAAAAATCACAACGATATGGATAATGAAATTTCTCAGTTTTTTTGTTTTATGTTGTTTCTATATTAGTGTTATTGTCAGCAAAGCAGTATGCTTTGTACAGGTTTTCATTTATTGCGCACAAATTTGTGAACACATTCTCGTAATTATAAGATCACAATTTTTGAAAAATGACTCAAAACAGATTTAGTAATAATCGTTTTGACCTGTAGGCTTATCCATAAAATTACAACCGTTGAAAATAGATGTGATTCAAGCATCTTACGAAGGAATCTTATATTGGTCAGTAAACGAAAAGTATTAAGTATGCATGCAATATTTGCATATGTCCTACCATGTTCTTACTATAGTAGCTCTTTCCAGCCTTGGGAAAATCAACATAGCATGATCCTTTTGTCATATAAGAGAGAGGCGCGGTGGTCTTTGTCAATCACTGGCAAGACCATCGGTGTCCACTTCGAGCTGGTGACCCCCTGGCCGCGGAAAATCGTTTTCAACAATTAAAAATGTCCTATCACAGCCCTAAAAAGCTCAAAATTTCAAATGGGCGTTTGCAGTCGCTTGGCTGTAAGGTCAATTGAAGCATTAATCAGACTTGCAAGTTTTTTCTCTCCTTTTATAACTCTAGGTGAATTCTCATCGCGTGCTGGCCAATTAGAAATAAAAAATCGTTTGGTCTCTTGTGCCCTTTTGTATTCACGCTTGTTTTGACCTGATTATTTATTACTGGTCCATTATCTAGTTCCAGCCCGCCACTCTTTTTATGTCTTTTCAAATCAAATACACCTTTGTTGTTGACCAAAGGGCGGCCCTTATACTGATTTTATGGTCTGTACACGAGTGTGACCGTTATTCGGTTAATATTAGTAGATTCTAACATTAGTCACAAACGAATTGTGGTAGAAATCACAACTCAAAAACCATGTAGGATTTTTATGTGTACAGGTATTCACATAAAAAATTACATTAATATCGACATGGCGGTAGATGTTGTTTTCGTCTTTACCCTTTTATAATATAGCTGAGCAAGGAAATTTCTTTAGTTGTACTGTAATTGCGGGGTTAGAAAATGTTATTTCGCTTAATCTTGCAACGCAACGCGGTGTAATGCTCGGATACAGTGTCCTACCCTCTTAAACACTGCTAATGACAATAACAATGACATAGCTGACTCTCTTTCTCTGCGCTGAAGGTGTTGGACGCCGATTACTCTTGACTATTCTTGCTGTGTTTTCCCTATACCATAACATACGACGTCACCCTTACCAATAGCAGCAAAATTATCCCGTGATTTCTCATCCTGGCTTCCCCGATGAGCAACTGAAATGTGCCTTTCGTTCTCTGTGTCGCTCCTACGAGTGTGCTGCAATCTCTTAGCGAAACGTCCAGCAACAGCCGCACCAGCGGTCGTGGTACTGGCTTCTGCATCTTTTTCGTTGTTAGGTCAAGCTACAAGTCAAGAGCTGCCGACAAAGTTTCGCTTCAAGTAGCGTTAGTTGCCTACTTCCGCTTTTGCCTTTATTTCTTGAATTCAAACCATGCGCCAAGGCTTACAAAGGACATCATTTAGGCGGCGCCGCAAGACGCGATGAGCTCCCGCAGCAACTATTCACCCCTCTTCAGGCTTTAACTTGTCAAGCGCTTTTAGAGTTCTATTGATCCGGACCTAGTAGTCGGCATTGGGTGTCTAATAGACCAGTTCGTCACGATCCTCCGAGGAGAAATCCTCTTGGTTGACGGTCGATGTGGTCTGATATTATCGAGCGTTGACATTAACCTGGCACAATGATGTAGACTAATAGCATAAAGTAATCGTATACGAACGACAGTTTGCTATACTATTGCGGCTTTTTGACAATCACTCTACATGTCGTCAGATATTCTTCGTTTTGTTGTAGTTAACACGGAGATTTAACTAAATTCTGGTAATAATAGTGATAATAATGTATCTTATTTCTAAAAACTAATCGTATCAACGAATCTTACTTGATCATACCAGGCAGGCATTTAAGGAGGCAGAAGATGATATAATGGTCATTATGGCTAAACACTACGTTTTTATTTCAAGCCAGCAAGCCCGTTTGAAATCTCGTGCTTTCAGATTCTCAACATGGCCTGAAATCGTTTGAAAATAGTGTTATTACGTTGAAGCACTTACGGGATCACACCACTAGTGCTGCCCATAACATATCCTTTAGAATCAATCAGTTGCACTGTTTTCACCGTAGCACTAGTTGTAACTGTTACTACGAAACCTTTGCAGACATTCGTTGAATAATTCTAAATATTCTCTATCTGGGCTCGTAGTATAATTTTTCAAAAAGCCAATTATCAATTGGTGTACGCAGGTATATTACATCGACATAATATGAATGGCTTTAACAGAAAATAATAACGCTAGGTGACCTCATAGGGAGGAAAACCAACGCATTTTTACATCTTTTCCGAACGCGAGCCCCACATAAAGTTATAAGCAGCGGTGGTGAGCGTCAAAGATTTAATTTATGTCAGAGATTTAAGGGAAAACTGTCACGAGGCACTCAGAAAAGATGTCATCCTTACGCTGTTACTTACGTGTTGGCCATAAAGCATTATGAAAATCTTAAGGGCCAAGGATACACAAACCATATCGCAGCCAGGTAGACTTCATAGTAGCAACATTAACAATTAGTTATCAACAGGGACGAAGCAAATATGACCTGTGTGCTGGATTGAAAGAACACCGAAATTGAATGCGGTCTGGAACTAGTATGAAGAGATGTACTTGGCCCCCATTTGTTTTTTTAATAAAATATAAAGTATATACAACTCGTGATTAACTCTTGAAACACAAAATTGTTTCTTTTTTCCACAAACCTTGTTATTTTCCTTTCAATCAATGGTTTCGTCGGAATTAATATTCCGCGATGTTAATTTACTCACATAATCCGGTAAACAAACCCTCTCGCGATGATTTACCACTAATTTAAAAAAAAAAAATTGATAGAGTTTAATTATTTTTAGCTTGATGCATGCTTGCGAATGCTCTCGATTAGACTCCTGCAATATATGGGTCAAGATTTCGCTATAGTTAATGCCTATATACTGTCCAGCATACGAGAGCAAATATGGCATGTGTGCCCAATTCAAAAAGCACCGCAGATCAAAGTGTGGTATATATGCATAGCATGCAATCAATAGAACAGAGTAGGCTTAATAGCAGAGTAAATCTTAATGAAGAAATTTAATTTTCTATTCGCACCGTTGATGTTGAGCATCTAAAAGGTGACTTAAAAACATATGCTGGTAACAATGTACTCGCATGAATGTTATAGTTCGAATTTGACATGATGCCGTGAGTTTCATGCTGATACAGTTATTAAAAACTATGTACAATTACTTACGTAAAATTCGACGGGTCAAACACCACTCGAGATTGTGTGAAGAATTTATGTCGCTTTCCAGCTGTTGTCAGTGATCGTTACTTTATTTTTATTTTATAGTTTCTTATCTCGATACTTCAGTTGATAATAATACTTCTTGAAACACTGTACGTGCGCTGTGGTAGTATTATTTGTTAGGCCTTTCAACGCACAACTCATCGGCAATTGAAAATCTTTCATCCTTTCTATGCCTTGCTTTCCTTTGTTCTCAATAGCTTTTTTCATGTATGCCATCTCTATTCTAAATTAGTTATTATCTCACAGTAATACTATCGACGATGCTGTGAAGAGCCAACATGCTTCTGCTGCTGTAAACGCCTCCACAACGGGTGATTCTCGAGCGATCTCACTTGGTATTCTTCGGCTATAAGCGACATTAGAAGAGAGGTAAACAAAAAAGGGTACATATACGAAATGGTGAGAGGAGGAGAAGAAAGTGAAGCGATGTTTTCTTGTACTCCAATGACAAATCATTGAAACGTGCTATTATTACCACTCGTCGTTATTTTGATTTGTCGTAATTTATCATACTACCAAACTAACCTGAATGTAAAGAATCTGTGTGGGTTTTCCCATTAAATTTTCCAGGTTATGAGATTCGAGAAACTGTTTCTCGTACTAATCTTGGATTAGACTTAACGTTATTTTTGTCAAAGGCCGTCATTGCCGTTATAAAGGCATTCTCATACTTGGGAACAAACAGTTAGCTTTACGTAAACATCTATTGTCGTTATGTCTCTGTTGCGGTTGAGGCTGTACCAATAAATACATAACAAAAGGCACAGCACACGAAAATGGTCAATTTTTTATACTAAGAGTAAGGAAGCCAATACTGTTTTGTTGTTAAATAAAAGGGTAACCGTGCACGTCTCACAATTTCTGCGCCATTTAATTTTAGAAAGGGAATGCCAAAAACATAGGGTTATAAGCAAACTTTCTATTACATGGTTCTATGATATCACTGGATGGAACTAGCCAGAGCAACTAATATATCATAAATGAGCTCCTTATTTATCAGACAATAGATACCAATATTTGTCTCATTTTGACGTACCTTTGCAATACATTTACTACTGATTAGCATCATACTAAGAATGGGAATTTTAAATATATATGAATATAATCTTTCTATATCTTGACAACATAACCCTAGAATTACATTGTTACCTTCAGAATCTGAAATACTATGTACACGGAATCTAACCCAGGCTTCGGTCTTTCTTGAAGTATCAAATGAGCAGCTTCAAGTAAAACTCAATGTCAAAAACTTTTATTACAGCAATGTTCGGAAACACTTTGGAAGTACTAAACAAGATTAACTACGCCAATCGAATTATCCAATAAAACTTATTTCTCAAGCGCTTCCCTCAGGAAGTTGAGTAAAGCATTTAATTCATGGACTTGAATATTGGAAAGAGCCCATTTGAGAATGGAGAACGTGCATTGTCCTCAGTGGAATCGGCGCCTACACGACAGACTGGATGTCGAACCAAACCGTAACCGCTATCAAAACATTAACCTTTAATCAGTGAATTCACTGTGTATCTGTTATCCACATATTTCTCTGGCTCACTGTCCTTATGATGCTGTAATTCAGATACTGTAAGGAGTCTAATTAACAACGATCTGACGTGATGCTTATGCGGATACTTTTATGGTCGATAAGTGCGAGGAACTGGGTGCTGTTACGATGGATGAAGGTTGTTATGTGGCGATGCTTTGTTTGCAGTTATCTCAAAATACGATGAGAGGATGGCGAGGCATGCGTACCTTGCCACAACATACCGGAGGACTCAATCGGCTGAGGGTTATTAGTGTCGTCCAAGAGAAGCCTGCGAAGGTGTACCAGTTTATTCTCGCAGCGTGGGCCCTGGAAACCGTCCGGACAGACGCATGATGGCTCGTTGATAATTTCAAGCAGGATACACGTTGCTCCGTTGAGGCAATATGTCGTCAGTGGACACGGAAGTCCACTTGGAAAAGCAGATGCGTGCGACGAATCTATCGAATGAGAGACTCCTTTATATACCCAAAATCATTTAATATCTTACACGTTTCAGGAGTGTGGAAAAATATTAACCTAAAGTCAGTGCGATTTTTGAAAATACTATCGCGAGATGGAATTTTTGCAATAGGCGGTAGACGCAATTTATCGTATGGGACTAACAAAAATAATCCTTGGTAAAGGCGAAAATAATATAATGTATGCCAACATTTTTGTTATTAATGACAACTGCTTCCTAGCGCACAGTTAAGACAATGGTTTTATTATCAGCTGCTTAAAAATAATCATATTTGGGTGCTAATAAAGTGAAGTTATACATTTTTATTGTCACAGTTAAACATTTTTGAAGTAGCGTGCAATAAGTGAAGTGTGCTCCTACCATTTTTAGTCTGATCGCCAGGCGAGTTAGGTCGATCCCATGGTGATTGTCCGCTTTCGAACACATTCTCACGAACTGTCACTTGAACAGAAGCACTCGCCGGATGGCGCGAGATGACATTCGAAGCGGTGCATTTGTATTCACCGGAGTCGCTAACCCGCACCGAACTTAACTCCAAACGCGTACGCCGCCGCTTATGGCGGATCATAACCAGACTGGTATAATTATTCATACCGAGCAGCACGAAGACGAATTGAAAAAAGTAAGAGAATGCGTGTATTTACCGTCGAAAATGGGTATTCCTTTGTAAAGGGCTAATTAAGTCTTTTCTCACGAGGTGAACAGTTTTGTGGGTTTTCGATTGTCTTCAACCTTTTGTTTTACAACAGCTTAGCTTGAACAAAGTTCATTTTTAATTAATTATTTAAATTTAGTACTAATAAAGAAGTAATATTCTTTCGCTTTCTGCTGATACAGGAGATCAGAGTTATAACAGATAAGCAATATTGATGTCCTGCTAAGGTTTTTAGGACTCATATGTGTTACATCATGCTGTTAGTAACGTGTCATCTCACGATTTTTTGTTAAGTTCGAGTTAAATCATGAAGAAGTATTTATACTTATACATTTACGATAATTGCTCAGCATCGTATCTAAGCGCTTGGAATCTACTGCATCCAATATTTTCACTAATTTTTTTCGATCTTTTCTAAATTAATTCTATATTCCACTTTTCTCTTGTGTGTTTGGTATAACTACGTAGATGTGCTACAGTTAACGGAAAAACAAATTATTGCTATCATGTATTAAAATTTTGTTCTCTATTAAGAAGAAGAAATAACACAAAAATAACTTTATTATTCCGTCCGACCTATTTTTAAACCTGGAATGGTTCATATTCAACCATAGCTCTACTTCCTGCATAAGCTCAAATTATTTTTATTTCAACAGTAACGTAAATACATTTTCTACGCCACACAAGGTATATGTGCCCTAGAATGCGCGCTAAGAGCATTCATTCAAATTTCAGCGCGCACATCCTCTCCCAATGGGTATATTCCGAAATGGCTGCGGCCATTGCTTTGTGTTGATGTCATCTGAGCCGTTCTGCCACGGTATTCCTAATAGCCAGCAGCTGGAAGCCGTGGCCTGCCGGCTCCCCGTGGAACCTTCCGTTCACTCTTGTTCAGCCACTAAGTTGCAGGTTCACATCTAGGCGATCTGGTGGCGTTTATACCTTGCGTGAAGTGTGCACAATAAGAAACAACCATGGTTAACTTTATTTTGCATATAAGTAGGGCCCTTTTGGCACAAGCTGCTGAAAATGCTTCCGGAGCGAATACTGTGGCGGAAAAGTCGAAATATCAGGCGACAACCAGCGGTATGTTGACAGCATATGGCAGCATTTTAATAATGTCAATCTTACCGATCATTTTTGGGAGCTTCAAGTCAGCCGAAAACCAGAAGACCTCAAAAGAAACCGGCGAACAAACGGAGACTATGTCAACGAAAGACGCAATGATGTTCCCTCTGGTTGCCTCTGGTGCACTCTTCGGCTTGTATGTGATATTCAAGATATTTGGTACACAACATGTCAACATGCTGCTAACGTTTTACTTTTTCGTAATAGGTGTCCTGGCGTTGGCACATGTAACAGCGCCTGTTTTGCGGCTCTTTATACACGAAAATCTCATTCGCAACGAAGAATACCACATTCACATGCAACGCTGCAAGGCAAAGGATATGGTATTCGAATTGTCATTCGATCACTTTGATATAATTGCGCTAACGCTAGCCTGTAGCCTAGGGTTTTGGTACTTGCTAAAGAAACATTGGATAGCAAACAACTTGTTCGGTCTTGCCTTCGCTCATAATGGTATCGAGCTCCTCCAGCTTAACTCTGTAGCTACCGGCTGCATCCTCCTTGGAGGGTTGTTTATTTACGATGTGTTCTGGGTTTTCGGCACTGACGTGATGGTGACCGTTGCAAAAAGTTTTGAAGCTCCGATTAAGCTGCTTTTCCCACAGGACTTCCTCGAGGCTGGTGTGTGGGGTAGCCACCATGCGATGCTGGGCCTAGGCGATATCGTAATTCCTGGTATCTTCATTGCCTTATTACTTCGCTACGATATGAGTAAGGGTTCGGGTTCGAAGAAAATCTACTTTGCGGTATCATTCGTCTCTTATGTGGTGGGTCTCATTTTTACTGTTAGTATTATGACCATTTTCAAGCACGCTCAACCAGCGCTACTATATCTAGTTCCGTTGTGCGTCGGTGTACCTTTGTTCACAGCTCTAATTTTGGGCGAAATCAAGGAGCTCTTTTTGTACCGCGACAATCCCCATGAAAACACTTTTGTTGCAGGACAACTTCAAGATCAGAAGGCGGCTGTAAAGGAGCCCACTGAACTTACTAAAACTACCGCTACCAGCGGCGAAAAGAATGGAGTTGCCACCCGTTCAAAGGCTAAAAAGGACATTTAAAAAACAGTCTACGACTGAAACTATACCAGTATTTTTCCATGTAGAACCATTGCAGTTGTACTATATCTATTGTATGGTCGCCGCCCTTGCTTGATCTTAAGCGTTTTATTCCGCAATCTAAATGGATGTTCGACAGAATACGCAAAAGTTTCTTTGTGTCGGTAGAATTCTACAAGAGCAATGAACGGCGTCAGCAGCATCAACAACAGCAACAAGAAGTCAGTAACAGACCGATAACGACATTCGAACGCTTAAAATATGAACACACCGCACAAACACGTGTGCACGCCGAGAACGTCGTTGGTACAATGAAAGTTAACGTTTATTATGAATATTACCGTCATTATTTTATATTAATGTAATTCTATCCACAAATATTGTATAATTCTCTCAGGATATATATATATATATATATATATATATATATATATACACTTGAAGCATAGATACCTGATAATCTAAAGCGCGAAAGGTTACAAAGTAGAAGCGTTATATATTTATAACAGATATGTGGTGCTCGGGAATTATATCGAATATAGAGAATCATCTTATTTCATTGATGGTGTGCTGAGAACAGGAGTTAGAATAAAATTATTGAGAATGAATGAAATCACATTTCCCTATAATACGTCGTCGTCGCATGCACATGTGATTCCACGATCAGCCAAGCTTTCTAAAGGAATAGACGGGCGCCGAATGTTTCACAATCCCGAAACTACAACAGTAGCAGCGATAACAACAAAAATGAAAAACTAAAAATTTATTGAGCTATAGACACACCCTCTGCTGTATATACTAGCGTATCTACGTAGGTTGAAATAAATGTTTTTCGCAGCAATTCAAAAATATTACAGTTCATTTATTTAACCTTATTTTTGAGAATTACTTATGACCGATAAATATGCTTCTCTTGGATAAATAGTTACCCCTCTGCTTTCTTCTAATCACTTCTATCACTTTCTGTACCTTCAAAAAGGCATTGGTAATATGGCCTTAGCTAAAACTTGAAATAAACTTCCGCTAGGTTTCGCGCCAGTTACTCTGAATAGGTTTTTTTTGTGTATCTATTGAATTTAATTCAAATTTAGAACTGCACTTTGTTATAAGTACGCAGTGAACTATTTAGGGTATATATATATATATATATATATATATATGTGTGTGTGTGTGCCTTGACCACTGTAGAATGGACGCAATAGCGGAACATATAAACATATAGTGCAATAAGATGAAGTTTCAAGCAGCACCACAGAAGTAAGGGACATTCAAAAAGAGATACTGTTATTCAGAACCATGATGAGAGAAATAAATCGCACAGTACAGGTTTGGTGAAATATTATAGCCTTGTGGATGGCGGTGGCTTAAATATTTTGTTGATTAAAGATTTATAGCGGTGAGGGCTCTTTCTCATGAGAAAAAAAAACTTTTGATTAAAAATAAGCCTTGGTAGGCTGTTCTACTTTCGGTAATGCCTAGTCGCTAATATAACTCGTTATAATGTTGATACCAATATCCATATACATTAATACCAAGATACGTTATTTATCAATATATATGCACGTTTTAGGAGGAAGAAATGCTTTTTCGCACTTTTTATGTTATGCAGATGAAATAAGCGAAAGAGCCTAAAGATAAATCAACATTTTATGCTCTACACACTTGCCTAAAGGATATAGATGTTATGACAGTGCTTGTGCGTTGAAAGAAGAGAAAACGAAGAGCTTAACTATGTAAATGGATGAGTATATGACTTCGACCAAAATTTACAATAGGTTCCTTATTTCTTAAACAGTGCAACTCTGTATGGGAATAGAAAATGGCACAATTGTATCGATTATGATCGATAAATAAGATGATAAGAGTGCAAAGCTAAGATTATTATATATCGGAAAGGCAGCAGGTACCGCGTCGGCAGGAGCACGGAATTTTGCCACGATGTGTGCATGCCTTTTTCATACGTGAGAGGCTAAAATAAATAAAGTTTGAGGTAAAATAAATACGCAACTAATGTGAGAGGGAAACTGCTATTTCTTTAGCTCGGATTTCGTCCAACAAAAAACTATTATCGACTCTGAATCGCTAAAGATGGAAGATCTAGAACAGATCTAGATCGTAGATCGTAACTATTTTAACTAGGAACAAAGCCTTCTTTTTTATCGTAACAGTAATTGATGCAGAAGCCAAATGCTCTGTTTTGCCGTAAAACTAATTAAGTCTTTCTAAATTTAGACTAATTCTTTCATATCTATAGAGAACCTGAGAATAACCGAATATCAACTATCAATTTCAACGGGGTTGTGTTCATTGTAGATATCAAAGAGGTTAATGCAGGGACAACCTTTGGCATTGAAAAATTTTTCTTACCGATAGAAGAACAATCAACGTTAAAATTGTTATCACGCTGTTGCGACAGAAATATAAGAACAAAAGCAATGATGCGAAGTGAAAGAGCGGTGGCTCCTTCGATATATAGAATCATTACATTTCCTGTACTACACCTGACTGCACAATGCAACGATTTATCGCTTTGAGTTATCTAAATGAGCAATGGTAATCCGATTTGTGCATCGTTTGGCGTGAGTGTCTATAAGCTAAGTTCGGTCTCGGGGTAACTAATAAAGGCCAGTGCAATTTCTAACATTCCATTTTTAATGACAAATATTTGCTGGATTGGTTCGAGGAACAGTTTGCGTATTCACTCACTCGGCCTTGACTGAGCTTGACAAAAAAGTCAATAAATGGATAAAATTCCGGTTAGTGAGGTTAAACTGTTGATGCAAGCATTAAAAAACTGAGAAAGTTTTGCCAACATTTTCAACGGTTAGTTTTTTAAATCAGTCCAGTATTAGATTTTATGGTATACAAACTGTTCTTAATTGATAACAAGCAATAGTTTACTTGAAGATTTTTAAAAATTTCGCATGGAATGCGTTTCCAGAATCACACATCTATTACCTTATCCTACTTGCCTCTTTCGCATAAGTTACGAAGATTGTCAGCTGAGACAAACAATGTATGGCGACTACAAATTTAAATGCTGACTATTACCTCAATTTAACAGAGCCAATGTGCACTCATGTATTACGTTATGACCAATAGCGGCCGTTTGATCGGTAACTACTAAAGATTAAGATGTCCCATTAACGAACTTAGGTTACTCTTAACGAGAAAATTATGATTATTATCATCATCATCAGTATCGTGCATGCACGTTGGCGTCTGATCCCATTGGTATTTATTTAACAAAGATTTCACTGCACACGTATGTAACGGTAAATGTCTCAAACTTAATTGTGTCCGTTTTGTTGTCAGTGTTGATTTGTTTAGCTATCTTAGTCATAGCGACAAGGTAGCTTGACAGATTCATGTTAGCAGTGGCGTTTATTGTGTAATAATTGATCCGTTTTGGTTGGCGCCCTGGCGCACGAGTCCCGAATTAGTAACGTCAGAATGCAATCTATTACTAGCAACAACTAGTAGTTAGCAAGGCTTATAAAAACCTGGCCCAAGACTTGCATCTTCCAAAGGATCTGCGTGGACATTATGGCGCCTACTCTATCCACAACAGGGTTCGGTATCATTATATAGAAGACATTTTTACAAATGGCATCTCTATTTCTGATATATAAACGTGATATGGTCAAGCGGTGTGAATACTGCAAATGATTTTTCCGAGCGAGAGGTATTATTTTGTCACTTTCAGTGGAAGCTTCATTCAAATATTATCTCGCGTGGTGTTTTATGGCTTGTAATGGTGTAATATTTTTTTGTTAGCGGAAAAGTTGGCAAGACATGAGTTTGAATATAGATAGATCGCTCAAAATATTGAAGTCGCTGTTTGATTAGCTGTTGCACCCGCTCTACTAGGAATATATTTTACTAGAAACTTCGAGGAGGGTAGATACTGTTGTGGTACTTAAAGCTCGTGTTAAAAATGTTAGAAAGACTTATGATCCTGCACGACACTGCATAGCATTCGTACTTACCCGGAAGAAACATTGGTATGTAATGGTACACCATTCTTAGTCCAAGAGACGTACGGTAGTGGGTTCCCGCGTAAAGTGCACCTCAGCCGGAGTCGCTGGAAGGGACGAAGTGTAACTCGATGACGCCGAAACCGGACCGAGGCTGCCTTGAGGGCTACTTGCAGAATAATTACCCATGAAAAAATAAAGAAACGAAGGCAACATGCAAAATAAAACATACATTAGTATCAATAATTGTTGAATTATAAAGTATTAAGTTCACCCTCATTGCAAAAATGCCTGCCAGGAAAATTAAAAATGCATGATAATGTCGAGAATTGTTACAGTACTCTTATAGTGCCACGGGAAGTGTGGTAATTATCAAGGAACGAAGTGTGGAACCGACATCAAATTAACAGGTTAATTGGTGATCCAGAAAATGCATCTTTAAGTGGTCTCCCACTGAAGAAATGTAGGTTCCCCAATCACCAAAGAAATAAGGATCTCAAGGCATCTCAATATATAGTCGTAACCATGTATTCTTGAAAGCTGGAGGAACGAAGGTTTAATCCGAGCTGCAAACCTATACATCCAAAGTAAGATATTCATTTTTGGGTGGGGATTTGAAGCGCGAAGTAGATGTCACTTAACTTGTATTCTGCGGTCTCTGAGGAGAGTTTTTAGGCTATATGTGTTTGTATATGAAAAAAGGCGATGTTTTTCATTATCACAATTTTGCTGTCTTTTAGTGTCTGTTTGGATGCTGCCTTATAAATACTACCCGGCCGCGCCCGTTAGTCAGCTAGAACTCGACTCTCGGGAACCGGCAGATGCGGTTGGATGATGCATAGTTGAACGAAAGCTGATCAGAAGCAAAAGACCGCTACCACCTCCTTGTGTACTTACAGCAGAGTTAATCCTACGCCACGTTATAAACAAGATATAGAGCTATCTGCCCATCTGAGAAAAGAACATAACTGAGTTTAATACCAGTAAACTTTTGTGCTTCCGCTTGGCGAATGAATTCTTCGAGAACAGGCAGTTATAGTCAATGTCGCTATTTTTATCAGTTACCTTAATTTAACTCTGTAGGAGAGACTACGATTCTACACGCTATTGAGAGATAACTGCTTATACTTATAACAATCAGTTTCAAATCTAAGGGTCACTTCCGCTCTCAACAAGCTTGGGACTTGCGTCAAAGTCCACTTAGACATCACCAGACTCTAAATAACAGTCCGAAAAACGCATGCGATAAAACTTGAGGACAGGCGAATTTTTATGGATTTCGGATGATTTTTAATGAAAGTTCATGACGGTTCTAGCATTTAACGGAAATCGCTTACCAAGTACATAACGAGAGGGACCGATAAAGGCCTACTAGCTACATGACGATAAAGAAGTTGCCTTAGAAGTTGTTAGAGTTGACGATAAAGAAGTATCCGTATCCATTAATGGGTGATTTCCCCGCTCAATCAAAATGAGGGCAACTTTAGTTTGTAAAATATGTCTGACGTGAGAACATCTAGTAAGAAATTAACTGTCATTTCTTGACCAGATAAACCCGGCCTTCCTCAAGTGATTCCTCAGGATGGACAACACAACAAGAAATAGACTCGTGTATCTGCTTTACGGGACAATGCTATTTACCAGGATACAAAGGGAAACTTGATCTTATAAGAGGGATCTGTATATTGCTAATTCCATCGTGACCTCAGATTGCGCCCTGGAAAGGGAAACGCCGGACCATCGTAAAGAGCCTGATGTACAAAGTGCAAATAGCAATCCTTGTATATCAGTATTATGCCGACCATTGCGTCGTAGTATAGTTAAAAAGGTTCAAAGGACACAATATTACTTTACGTACTGTGAATATACTCTACTATGTGATCACTATATAAATATTATATTTTGTAAGTTTAACTAGCAACAATATAACTAAATTACTGAGTTGTAGTTTTTGCAGAGATATAGAGGTTCCCTTAGACGGTTCCTGACAACGGTTACATTTCCGTAATGAACGTGGACACCTGCTCTCTTTCTGGAGAAAGCGAACGGTTCAATTTAAATTAACAGAATTATTCTTGAGGGCTAACGCACAACCTTGCATACTCTATGGTTTCGATAACGATAAACTTTCAAGAAGTATATGTTAACGCATTCATCCTAGTAATTTCGTTTATGACACGATACAGCACAGTTAGCAATTGAGCTTAATTTCGGTTCGACACCGAGAAGTTCTAACAACCAGTTAGGCAACCCAAGAACGATATAACTTCATAGTTAGTTAATGCATATTAGACTGTCTTAAATTTCATATGTAGCGAGTAGACTGTTTTTAATTCGACAACATTAATCAAATCCTTATCATATGTTATAGCACGTTTGCATCGTACATCTATTAATAATCCTGTTATTTCATCTAAATTGCTTCTGGTTAATTTAAGGAAGGAAGTCAGCCATAACTTTTAGTACGTTCCATCTGGGCTTTCCTGTGTGTTTGGTAGAGTTCTTTTTTATAAAGCTAAAGCAAGCAGGTTTGATTCGGAGTGTAATTGGGTCCCATTTGAAGTATTTTGAATTTTGTTAACTTGTGGCTTCAAGAACTTTTGAAGTTATGCTTTTTTAACTACGCTGCAGTTAAAAATGCCCATGTTCTCGTGTTGAAAGACAAAGCCTCAGATAGTTAATGTTGAAGTGCGAAAAAATTTACAATCGGATAAAACAAAGGTATCTCTACTTCACTGCTATTTACAAATCGTTGAGAGCCTGGTGAGACTCTTCAATTAGTGTAGATCGGTTTATTTGGAGAGCATGCCTCATGATGTGTTACTACATTTTTTTACAGTTTTTTTACTGGGATGTTCTACGACGTAGACTTACTTAATGTTGAGAAGATACGTGAGCTGGCTTGTGTAACAACTTACAACTCTATTGAGCGAGCTTAAAGAATGCAAGCTTGAATAGCATTTGCATGACGTTTGTAGAAAAATAGAATTAAAAACTTTTCACGAGCTTTTTTCTTTGTTTTTTATTTGTTTGTTCATCAAAACATAAACATTACTCTTTTTGCAGGCCCCACCGTTAGCCTTAATATGTGTATCTCTTTTACTTTGATTATATGCGTCTCCTCACTATACATATATACCCGTTAGTAACCTGTACTCGTGATTTTTTTTTTGTTATGAGACTCACAAATAAGATATTAATTAAAACGCTTTAAGTATCAGTTATAAGGGACATGCTTAACGCGAGGAATTCAAATACAGATTTTGTTCAAGACCGCAAATTTGTCCAAATACATTATATTTCTTTTTTCAACGCAGTTTTCTCTCTAAAATGTTTTATGCTGAAATTCCGTGTCGACAAACCCACGACTGCCCAAACACTAAAGGAGGAGCTTGTGGTCTGCGTCACCAAGATTCAGTCATAGTTATGCCAAATTGAGTAATTTCGTTACAAATACACAAATGTACCAGTAATGTTGAACAAGACACAGAATTGTTCCATGCATATTTAATTTATTTTAATTATTTATAAAAATACGATTTTCCTCACAAAACAATATGGAAAAATATGAGTGACTTAAGTATGGAATTCAAATGTTCCACACATTGTTCTTACATGTTGACCTTCTCATGAAAAAGCCCCGCAGTAAATAAAAAAAGATTGCACTTATTTGAAATCTATGTTTTCCGCTATCGCTGGGTCACCCCATATAAATAAAAACACGTAGTTTGGCGACTTTGGTTGAATGTCTTATATGCCTTGTGTAATGTTCTCACGTTATTGGCAGCCAAGTACAATTGCAATATTAACTTCTTTTTACTTGAAGTATAAAATATTGAGGTGCACTGCATTTACTTCATAGAATCATGTAAATATGCGATGACAATACTCTCATTAAGTATTCTAACAAAGAAGACGTTGTTTGGTCCCCCTAGATGTTCTATGCGGGCGCGCTCAACTGTCTCAATAGGCTAGTAATCGTTGTTGAGCAAGACAATCGGCAATGGTAACACAAATTACAGTTAAAACCTATAAATAGTGCGCTCGCTGGTGAAGTGTGATAGACCGTTTCGTTTTTGTATAAAAGAATTGGAATTTTGGACTACTACGCACCGTCTGTATGTATATACCGCGCCTGTATATATATATATATATATATATGGCCGTTTGGCTTTTATTACTAGGAAGACCAACAGCGATCATTTCAAATATCACGACTAGCTTAAAAGGCTATTTAAGCGGTTTTTTACCTATAATTCGTAATGTTGCCTCAAGCTTCAACATACGATCCATGGTCGTAAACTTGTACGAGAGAATGGTAAGTCAATTTCTTGTACAACATAGCCGATAAATGGCCAATCACAAACTAAGTACTTCATTTTCATCATGGATAACATGATCGTTTTGTCATATGTACCTGTCGTTACAGTAGAGCATTAAATGCCTCGGCAAAATGTCCGCCTGACTAGCATATTTATCCTGCGACTCATTCCTGCATGTGTGTCTCGGCCTTCCAGTTTGCTGTTCCTGAATTTCTTTATGTTTTAGCGGTTGCATTTGATGATTATAGCTCTGCTGAACGTCTCTGTGAATATCACCGCGCTTAAGAAGTTAACCGTAACATTGAAATATTGGAAAGGTAAACACTCAAACAGACACTAACACTCAGACACTCAAATGAGCTCAAACGAGAGAGTTCATCGGAAGACTTTGTCGCGTGTCTGCGTCGGCCACCATCAATATCCCGTCATCATCAGCAACAATGGCGGCATAATCACCATTTGTACTTTACGTAGTTGTCGAGAACCCGTTGAGGCTGGCAATCTCTCGACAAGCGTGTCAGGCTTCTCCCCATTTCAAGGGACCGCTTAAAAGATGATGGTTTGTCGAGTTCTGCGGTTGGGCTTGTTATACCGACCGATCGCAAACGTTTTTCATAATGATACGCGAGTAAGCTGTATTTTTGATTAGCTATGTTTAGCGTGTAATGTTGCGAACAATACGGCCCTAGCTCCGCATGAATTTGTATATTGGTGGCGGCGGTAACTGCGGTCATAGAAGTAATAACGAGAAGCAAAATGGGTCTACTATACAACGTCGCGGCTTGACGTGAAATGACAATGGGTGGAATCGGTATTTCTGAACTATCAATCCCTCACCATTTTCTGATCCCGATTTTGTTCACTATTGGCATTTATGATGCGGTTTTTCCTTTTTTTTTGTTTTACTTTTGTTGCACCTACGTTCACTAATTGGACCGGCATAAACATTTTGTAGTGTCCTTCTTGGACGAGCTATACTTTCGTGCGTAAGAACTTCTGTTTCAATTCAAAAAGAACCTGTTTAACCAGGAGATTAGCCTTAAAGTTTCACCAAAATATATATGAGTATAACACAGCGCCATCTTACAAGTAAATTAATATATTAGCACTATACTGGTTTTTTAATCGAAAGTTTCAGATATTCTCAGCAATGATGAACATTCACTACTGGAACCAGCCCGACACGATAAATGTGTCGGACCAGGTGGTCCTTAAACTATACCGAAAAACAATGGCGGGTAAGTTCATTTATCTCTGCAAATCCATAAAATCGGGCTCCCTAAAAACTAGCGCTGCACTACTAAATGCGGCTTCTGTAAAACGTAACGTATACCTATACTCTGTGACTCAAGGTTACCCAAAGGGCCAAAATAACATAATGATTAGTAAAATTTATGCCACATCTGGTTAGGGGTGTACGGAATAGGGATAAGACATAATCGCAATAGACAATGTACTTACAATGCACGGTCCAGCGAATGGTGCACCTATGTTATTAATAAGCATGCTTTCTATTAATGACCATGAAGTGGGCATACCATTAAGCCGTTTCGAGGGAGCATTTTCAAGACACTATTTATTTTTCCTACTGAAGTGCTGAACGTTATGAGGAGACTGAATAATACTGGAACAGTGGTCTTTCTTTGTGCTTAGAGCTTGTCATCAGCTATAATCCTGCTAAGTCCTGACAGAAGCCGGCATGACGGCAAAAGATATGGGGGCACCACGGGTGTTACATGTTTGCCGTGCTGTTGTTTCTGTTGCCGATTCTATAAGTGTTGAGCCTTTGGACGAAAATGCTGTTTATATTCACGTGACGAGTGACTCAAAGAAAAGCAGATTTTTTCAACGCATTGTGTAAGTCGATTCGCCAAATGGCTACCTTTTGAGGAATGCATCATCCTACCTATTAGTTCTTGCTTTGTGGGACCATATAAACAGTTAAAGACAGAAGATCGGTAATGAATCTAACTTTTTACTAAAGGCCGTATAACTGTTTGTCCCATTACACCAACGGCAACTTTATCAGAAATACGTTGTATTACACACAAGTCTAGCAGTTTTAAGGATTCGTTGCTCCTGAAAGATACGAAGGCATAACAGGCAAACTAAAACTCTTTGGCCTCTCTACATAAGTTTCTTCTGCTATCAGTCAATGCCGTCTCGCCCCTTCCGAATGAAATGCTGTACGAGAAAATAATAATAATTATATTATTTATTATAAGAATCAACTACTGACTAGTTGTCTTAAATTTACATGAGCTACATTTAGCCAGCACTATATTTGGATTTAATTTATTTAATTTATTTAATTTTTTATATCAACTTTCCATCTAGACTGCAGCCTGTAATAAGACAAATATATCCATGAAAAAGTTAGAACGTTGTATACCTAATATATTCACCATTTGTTGTTTGAACAATGGCAAAGACTGTGTACGTGTGCACACGTGACTCGCTATCATATTTTTTATTGTTATCAATCAAGAGAGTTTACATACTATTCTCATAACGTTTATAAAGTGCTCGCTATATGTCCGGCTTTATAGAATTCTCTAAGGGAACTTCCGCGGAGCGTGTTTTCTTTGAACTATTTCACAGTAAGGACCGGCCTTACTTACAATAGTTAACTCAATTGATAGTTATCCAGGCTAGCTGTTGATGTTACGAAGGTGGACATCATAGAAGTATCAAACACAGGTCCTCGCTGAAGCCAAGTCGTCAAATTCAGCAACAGACCAAACAATACCCACAACAACAAGGTTTACTACCAGCGGGATGTGGTGAACATTGACGTTTAATTACTCCGTCTGCTGGCCTGCTGATAGCGTGTGAGCAATCGGATTCATACCGAGAGCGGCAAATGTTGGTTCTCGTGAATATTGGACAAGAATATTTAACACTTTAGCCAACTTTAATACCTATACGAAAACCACCATGGCAACCATAGGCAACACTTTAATGAACACAACTGTGATAGTGCTTCGTCGCTTTGCTAAGGCAGAAAAAACATTAACAGAAATACAGAAGAATAGTGCACGGGATCTTCGCACATCAATAATAAAAGTTCTTGAAGTCACAAGGGCATTGACACAGAAGCCATTCATTGAAAAGGTACGGCAATGCGTTTGCGTCCTTTAGCCTCACCTGGTATACCTCCAGAGATCAACCTGGCATCTGTATTGCTAACTCAAGGAGGGGTGCTGCAATGTGAGCACGCGCAGCTGTACGTGCACAACTAACCCCACATACAGCTTATATATATATATATATATATATATATATATATAT